>JAPSGF010000034.1:5736023-5782466 GCA_035772895.1 Perdix hodgsoniae
GAAAGGAAAGGAAAGGAAAGGAAAGAAAGGAAAGGAAAGGAAAGGAAAGGAAAGGAAATTAATCTATAAAAGCAGCAACTTATTTTACATCTGCATGGGAAACAAATACCAACTAGGTATTATTATGGATGATATTAGATATCATTGCATATAAATTAAAATGTATCATTAATCAATTGGATGATTTGTTTCATTGTCTTGAATGATGTCCATCTTTCTTTAATGTACTCTGTTAGTGTATTCCACTCATTTTACATCATTAAATATTCTATATATCCTGTGTTAAAAAGTAGTTAAAAGCTTAAAAATATGATTCAGTTTTGTTAAAAACTTAACAATATGATTCAGTTTTGTAGTATGCAACATCACCAACAAACAAAAGCCAAAGTCCTTCAGTTATAGCAAAAATTCTGAAAAAAAGAACTATACAATGAGTAGGAACAGGAATCAAAAGGTAAAGGAGAGAGAAACAGTGCTTCCATACGTTTACAGTGGGGAAGGCTTAAAAGGGCATGTGGTGCACAAGCTTGGAATGATAAACTGGAAAGGCAAGTACCAAGAGAGGGTGAGAAAATGTAGAGCAAGGCTGCTTGAAAAAGATCATGGTCAAACTCAACAAAGGCTTCTGAAAAATAAAGGAAGACAGAGAATGACTAGTGACAATAGGATTTGGCAAGGAAAAGATGATTTTCAGCTAAACTGAAACATGCTTAAGATAGCTGGAATTAATGCTATTTTGTACAGTGGAGCAAATTACACTCTTCCCTTCAGAGCAAGATGTCAAGCAGTAGATTCAAAATTTCCAATTGTGCTTAAAATATATATGTTATGACAGAACAGGACAACACGAATGGAAGACATATCCCTAAATGTGCCTTGGAAAGAAAATGGTCAGTTATACTGAATTGCTTCTGAGATAAAAATGTCCCTAAATCAACACCAGCAGTAACATCAGAAAGAAAAGAATGAGGGCAAACATTATGAACTACTGACTCTGGTAGCATGATAGAGACAAGACTGGACTGCCATAGCTTCATGACATTCATGAGCTCACACAGGGATACAAACACACAGCTAATGCTCTCAGTGACCTTAGTCTATCCTTTCACAGGCCCCTGGATCTCTGGGTCTCTCATTTGCCTCACACACAATCCTTATTGGGCGTGCATGGTAAAACTTTTGTAGCAGTGGGTCTGCAGGGGCATTATCTATAGGAAGAAACCAGGGCCGTACCATACCAGACACAGTCACTATCAGCTCCAATAAACCTCCTTGCTGACCAAAGCTGAGTTAAGGTGCAAAACTGGTGGCATCTCTGTCATAACTTATTTAAGAAACAATAAAAAATATCACACTGCAGCTGTGAAAGAGAGGAGTGAGAAAAACTGGGAGGGAAACAAACATGCAGGCTCACAGGTTAATGAAGAAGGATGGGGAGAAGGTGAAATAGACCCTGGAGCCAAGACTTCTCCCTCAGCCTGTGGAAAAGACCAAACTGGAGTAGATGGATATGCCCTGAAAGAAGCTGCAGGCCACTGAGAGGAGCCCAGATAAGATAAGACTCCTGATCGTAAATGTGGCCTGTGGGGCACCTGTGCTGGAATAGTTAGTTCCTGAAGGACTGCATCCTGTGGAAAAAACCTATGTTCAAGAAGTGATAGCCCCCCCCCCCCCCCCCCCATCAGTCTCCTGTAATTCATTGCCTGACTCCATGTGCTGACACTCAGACAGTCATAAGCAGATATGCATGCAAAGAAATCCATCATACAGAAAATTCTGCAGTGATGAGCCTCATATCCTTAAGACAGAGTGATATTAGGAGCCCTTGAGGTGCCTTTGATGACTTCTGCTTTGGCCTATCCCCAAGGTCCCTGGGGCTGAAGCTCACCTGTAACAAACTGGTGAGTGAAGTAGTCACATATCTGCTAAGCATATTAGGATGTTCACATCTACATTAGGGTTTCTATGCCCATTTCCGATAACATGAGTTTTATCACATAGCCTAATAGTATATGTAATTAGATATCATGAAAAAAAATCATTATTTTCTGAATATTTTTGTATAACAAATATATCTAAGCTAGAGATGGAAGGATAGCACAATCATCTCAATTTTATTTATTTATTAATTCATTTATTTAGTGATTGTTTATTTTGTTTTAAAAAATCTACATAGGGAACAGGGAAAGAGACAAATTGATTATCTCCAGCTTGAAATGAAGCAAGATTTTTTTCTTTTCTGGGAAACAGGAAAACCAAAGTAATCAATTTCTGGCCATCATGAAGCATTTCTGTGGGGAAAAAAAAAAGTATTGTTTAATGCAAGGCAAATCATTTTGTTTCTTTTTCATATCAAATAACTGCTTTAGCCTTTATTTTAATTCATGTGTCTTTTAAGATGCAAATGTAAATTCTTTCCAATGGTGCATTAAATAACAGAAAACACATTAGCTCCATAAATATTTTCTCATTTTCCATTGGTATAAAAAGAGCATGAAGTTTAATACACAGTAGTTTTAATACATTATATGCATATGCACATATATGCTTCCATATGTTTATTTAGGAAAAGTCAAGGTTGAAGACACAGGTTTTCATGATCAAAGTCTGTATGCATTCTCCTAATGTTGGACAACACAGTCAGTTCCAGTTTAATGGCTCATTAAGCAACTGCCTCAGACTATGAATCAAAGCTAAGAAAAGTGATGTTCATGGAAGCATCCAGAATCAAAATTTATTAAGCATGTCCTTCTGGAAGGAAACCTAACTATTTTTCAGCATTAGCCTGTATCTTTCCATTTCCCTCATCAGTGCTATCACACTGTATTTTTTATTTCAAGGCCAGAGAAAACAGCAACTGGATAAAAGTAGAATAGATTATTTTTTTCCTTTAGAATAAAGGAAAAAATGTATTACCCTCTGACTTCTAACATCTGATGCCTTTACTGCTAGCAGTTTACAAAGGAACAGCTTTGTTGTGTCCCAAAGAACTACTGATTCTTTACAACAGGTCTCCAGCTCCTAGATTAACAGTTTTGATCATATTCAGTTCAGATGGTCTCAGGAGTTTATAAATAAAATAGAGATTTTGCAAATCTCTGTTGAGAACATAAAGAATATATACTCCATTTACGGTAGATTTGTGCAAGAACTTCTGCTATCTAAGGAAATTCATACTTCAAAATTAAGTTTTGTCATTTTTCTGATTAAAAAAAATCAACATACAATATGAAAACAATAAAGAAACAGGAACAGATCATTGTAATCAAGAGAAATTAAATGTGTATTTATGTTTGTTGCATATGCATCCTGAAATACAAAGTTTCTGTTCCAAAGAGCAATCTAATTCAGTATATTTCCTTAATATATTGTATTCACCCAAAATATGTCTGAAACATGCTACCATTGCATTAAAATGAATGATTTTACAAGTAGAAAAACTGAAAAATTCTACTTTTTCAAAATAAAAATGAAAGAAATGATTCCTTCAAGCATATTCCTATATTTTTGATATTTTTAAAGTTAATGCTTGCTCATGAAGTGTTTTTGACATCATCTAATTTAATAGCAAAGTTGTTCCATCTAAGAATTTCTGCTGCTCCGAAAGTAGTGCCTCCTACTTCATTATGTTGGCCTGTGAAGTCAGAGGTGGATGTTGGTGGTATGGAAGTAGAGGCTTAACCTTCCCACTAATATTATTCTACATTTTATTGCTGTGTGGCAGGTGGTAGCAGAGGGACAGTCTGATAAAATGGTGACTGACCTGGAACTATGGATGAACTAAAGATATGTCACTGAACTCTCCTATGTAGAAAAAATAGTAAGCACTGACGTTTATCGACACTTGCTGAATGTGTTTGGATTCCAAAAAGTGGATGGGAGCACAGTGAAGTAGTGCACTTCAGCAGTGGTGACAGTGGTATGAAAGAGAAGCTACTGGACCATGCAGATTTTTACAAGCATGGCATTGTTCATTGCTACCAAAATGCATAACTAATGATGGTGACTATTATGAAAAATAGTTTCATAGCTGACAATTTTCTATAACAAACAGTGTTATTGTGCTCACTGTATTGTCATTTCAATGGAAATAAATGAAAGGCACTACTTTCAAAGCAAACTATGTATATGAGATCTTTTTTTCCAATAAAAATAGCATTCCTAGTATTATGTATTTATTTTATTTCTAATATATACCTGTCTTTTTAATTTATGAAATAATTTATGACTAAATATGAGTTATAATTTCTCTAAGAAGTAAACGTTTTGGTAAATTTGAGAGAGATGCAAAATGCTATGCTCAAAATCCCTGACACTTAATGAAATAGTAAAAATGTATTATTTTTCTTTTTTATTATCTGTAATATTGTTTTGTATGTCATAGGAAGTTGTTTTGTTTAATAAATGTGTTTTTGCCAGCAGATTAAAAATGAACAAGAAATAGTTTGTTATAAAATGCATAAATATGGTTTTTAAGACATGTATTTCCTAACTTAAAGCATTTCAACTTCACTTTCCCTAAAGGATTCCACTGTTTTAGAATTCTGTTTTAAAATAATCTAAATATTTATAAGAATTCATATTATGATGATTACAGGTCACATTTATATAGCCTTCTATCCAGAAGTCTTAAAACAGCCTTATAAACCAACTTACAATTTCTTAAAAAAATCACTATTTGACTCTAAAAAAAATAGTGTAATGAGTATTCATAGATTTTCTATAAATTCCATATCAAATAAAAATTATTTAAAAGTGAAATTCTTGTTAGCTATAGCCAACTATGTTGAATTATCATCAAGGATTTCTAAATGTAAACCTTTTTTTTTTTTTTTAAGTTACAAAGTTACAATCAAGTTACAGTAACAAGAATTCACATAGTTATCTGAAGCTCAGCATCTTACATTAATTTGTGCACATAAAACCTTAATCTGAAATGACTATCAGAATACAATAAATTTGACCAATCATGTAAGAACTAGAATTTGCTTAATAAAGCTATGATGACAGGCATCCTTGAAGAAACTCCAATGTGTTCACTTAACAATTGTAAATAGAGAGAAATATAGTAAACAAACATCTTCCTTTGTTCTGTTTGTTAAAATAAGCAAATATAACAGAAGAAGACTGTGAAATTCAAGCTTGCACAGATAATTAACAACAACAACAAAAAAGATGGGCATTCCTTAGCAACGTCTCAAATCTTACTTAAGCTTAGCTCTGATGAGATTTTCTCCAGACTCTGAACAGTGGTAATTTCTTTTACAAGCACAGATATGAACTTGAGTTAATGAAAAAACTAATGAGTGTTTTCTTATTGCAATCTAAATTAAACATGTGGAATAATTTTGGGTCTCTTAAAGAGCTGTTCTTTTTGTCTGCCCGTTATAATAAATAGTTTGATTCAACTTAATGGTGAAAATCATGTTTTGAGAAACTTCAGAAGTTACAAAAAATAATGGAAAAGGGAAACCTGAAACAAAGTTTTCTGAAAAACATTTGCCAAATTTTTGCATGCCTTTAAACATCTATGGTCAGTTTATGCATACCCCTCCTTTTGTCTTGTCTGGTACTGGCATTTCTAGGTCAAAAAAAAGAGAACAGTTCGAAACTGTGCATCGAGGGTTTAAAATTTGCTACCTGAAGTTTAAGCAACTAATTATTATTAATTATCACATTTTTTTTAAAGTCTTTTTCCTTTCATTGTCTGCATTTCATTTATTCATTTTTATATATTTATTTCTTTAATTGATTGATTGATTTTGTTTTGCTTTTCTGTAGTCAGATATATAAATTTAAGTTAGGAAGGACAGTTGATTTATAGCTGTCTAGTTTCATTCCCCATAGCATTGTTCATAGCGATTACATGTTTTGCTGGCTATATAAGTCTTTAAAACTATGTTTTGCATGTCATTTTAGTCGAATTTCATTCTTTTACAGTGTGAGCTCACATTAGATTTTTTAGATTTCTGTTAAAGTTTTTTTTTGTTTGTTTGTTTGTTTTGTCCAAGAGTGATACCTACATTAGGGGCAGGATTGTGAGATATTATCACAATCTCATTTATGAGAAAGATAATGAACCAACTTGTAATGCGATTACTATTATGTCCTGTATTTTACATATTTTTCTCAAAGATTCTTATTTTCAAATGGCTTTAGCCACTTAATTTCCATAGAGTCAGTTAGAGTTGTGTGACTTAAATACCACACAGCATCATGTAATGCCAGGGAAAGAATTATGGGCAGCATAATTGCATAGTAAAACTTATATAGTTTCCAGTAGATACCCCAGATATTTTATCTGTGCACATTGATATTTATTTAAAATCTTCATTTTGGAAAATCTGGGCAAGTGTAGATACTTTTTTAGTTGCTGGAAGAGTAGTGGTTATAAACGACAGTAGACATATAAAGTCTGTGGGTTTTTTTTTTGTTTGTTGGTTTAAAATAAATGATAATAATATTGTTCTGTGCTGTGAGGTTATAATCCTGTTCTCGAGCTATGAAGCAAAAGGATAAACATTTTACTTCAAGACTGGAACTACAGTATTGTTTTGTTAAACTGTGCAATAATTCATTATAGGTATTGTGTCTAGTGTCAATACTACTTTTTTAAAATAATTTTATACTCTTTAGATATTCTAGTGAAAATCTTACTAGAGTCATTTGTCATTTATGAAATACAGAGAGTGAGATGAAATTTGAATTGGAGAAGTCTGTGGATGAAATAATGGCTATTTTGCAAATAAATCCACATTGCTTTGAAAAACAAAACACAAAAAAAACTCAAACAACAGTTAAAAAAGGAAAAACCACACATACATAATAATGCGGATTTTCAGACTGAATAAGATGATCAGGGGCCTGGAGCACCTTCCCTACAAAGACAAGCTGAGAGAGTTGGGCTTGTTCAGCCTGGAGAAAAGAAGGTTGAAGGGTGACCTAATTGCAGCCTTTCAATACCTAAAGGGAGCCTACAAACAGAAGGGGAATAAACTCTTTGAAAGAGTAGATAATAGTAGGTCAAGGGGAAATGGTTTTAAGTTGAGGGAGGAAAGATTTAGGTTGGATGTCAGGGAAGTTCTTTACAGAGAGAGTGGTGAGGTGCTGGAACAGGCTGCCCAGAGAGGTTGTGGATGCCCCATCTCTGGAGGTGTTCAAGACCAGATTGGATGCGGCCCTGGGCAGCCTGGTCTAGTATTAAATGGGGAGGTTGGTGGCCCTGTGTGTGCCAGGGAGGTTGTAGATTCATGATCCTTGAGGTCCCTTCCAACCATGGCTATTCTGTGATTCTGTGATACAGCTGGGTGACCATAGACTTTAGTCATTGTGCCTTTAGTCACTTCATGAGGTAAAAATTCATGAAGTAGATGATGCTCTTAGGGCTGATCGACAAGCATCTATGATTTGCATTACTTACACTTACAATTACATGTATCTACTTAGATTCAGGGTTCATTGCAATATCTTGTTCATTTTGCTTTCAGAATCCTGATATTACCAACTAAGCATAATTTCTTCTCTTTGCCAGTGTAAAGGAAGAAGAATATTTGTGGAATGCAGTCATCAGTTGAAGTGAAGGAGAGTTTCCTAGCTAACAGCTGTCAGCTTTGGGCAGGTTACAATTTACTCTCAGTCCAAGCCTTTTCCATTTCTTTATTTAGAGTGAGACAAAAATGTATAATTCCTATCTATGATAGGAAACCCATGATAAAAAGCTTTTTTGCTATATTCCATGGATGCTCTCACTTACATTGTTACTCATTGTCTCAGATTTCTCCAGTTGCACAGTGGAATACTCTTGACAATTAAATATCCCAGAAATTTCCAGTTTCTCCTGTAGCTGCTTTCTCCTAGCTCTTTATGGAGGAATAGTAAAAGTATAATCCCAGCTGCAGTGAAATGTAAATAATAAATTTCCGGAGCGTAGATTTAGTAATACAATCTATTGAAGAAATCTGGAAATAAAAACAAGGTATGTTCCTCTTTCTGCTTTCTGTTGTGGCTCTGTCCATTTCTGACTCCCAATTATCCCTGAAGTATGAGTCTAATCCATACAGAAGACTATGTGTGATTATGAATGAAATAAATTTGTTTGATTTTTTAACTAATATAGAAGTTAAAATACATCATTCAAAATCACAACAGTTTAAAGGTTTTGATAAAACTGCTAGCAAAAATTTCCTACAGTGCACGTTAAGGGCACATTGCAGTCTTGAGTCTTTCTTTTAAAGCAAATTCTCTCAAATAATCTTAATATTAAAACCATATATTTGATTTAATTCCAAATTTATTACCAAAACATAGAAACATCCAAATGAGAAATAAAAGATAAAGAAAGGAAAAATCAGAAAATATGTATTTAAAAATAGATAGAAATTTTAAAAATTAAAGTAATCTTTTTTAGTTTAATCAAGATTACGTTGTACTATATAATATGTAAAAGCTAAAAGGTTCTTGGAAAATGAAGATAAACATTCACTATGCTTGTCTGCTGGTAAAAAAACATCTTATTCCCATTTTCACATGAATATACTCAGGCTGTATTTTATTATCAGGTTATATTCAAAATGGTTTCATTAGTGTATCTCTGTTTTTTTTTCAGGGTCTACCTTATTTGTTTTCTTCTTTGTAGATTATTACTATTTTACACACCTATCAATTTATGGTTTCAAAACATGATTTTGTTGATGTTCAAAATTTCGCATTGTATGAGATAACAACACTGTTTAGACTTTGACAGTTCCTTAAATCAAATTGCTTGGAAGAATGCCTCTTCAATATTTCTAGGGTATGATGTGAATTCAAAAAATTATAGTTCTTTACAGTCTGTTATTTTTAGGACTTTTTATTGAAAAATTCTTTCCTTACTACAAGCACGGATATTAACTACCGGTCCTCTCTGTGCTAGTAGAGGTAAGAATGTATTTTCAGCATTGTGGCATTCATGTGTATTGTAGTCCATATATATTTAACTACTGTATGGGAACTGTTGGGCCACGACATGAATCACTGATTGATCACCTGAGGCAAGGACTGGGTCAGCCGTGGAAGCACGGGTGAAGGCAATTCACCAGTGTGATTGGAAGAGGTGGAGTCTGGCTGCACCTCTCCTAGACCCATTTAAGGGCTGACTACCAATGGGGAAGAATCTCTTTCTGGAGATCCCTCCTTTTTGTAGTTTTTTTACTGTGAGCTTATATCCTTAGATATGGGTGAGCATTTTTTCCTTGATTGTTTCTTTTCTGTCATTATAGTCTTTCCAACCATAACACCATCCTAATGGTGCTACTCTTTCAACTGTACAACTACAAAAAAAAACAAAACAAAACAACAACAAAAAAAAACATGTTGGTGTGTGAAAACAAATGAAGGAGACAACGTGTATTTTTTTTTTCCCTTGTTATTCGGATCCATGCAAAAACAAGTAAAAGTTTTGTTATGTTTTTTTTTTTTCTTTCAACTATTTTATACATACTGTCTTTCACAGAAAACTCACTCAAAGAATCAAGACAAATCTGTAAGTTTCCCAAATTAATTGATTTGTTTTTAATTATGACATGCACTAGCCACAACAACCTACCTCCCTAGTCACTATTTAGTTTCCTTATGTTTTTTCTCTAATACCAGCTTACTCAAAATGTACTTCAAAGCAGGGTTATACTACTGCTGCAGAAACATATATTTTGCTTCAGCAAACACAAACTACTGCGGTTTTTTTATGCAAGTTACTGCAGATAAGTAACAGGCATTGTCTCTTTCCACCTTCTTCTAAATACAAGAAGAAACTGGTAGTGTTATGGTTCAGTAGTTGTGAAGGCAGTAGTAGAGTTTTGCCTTTTACCTCACTGTATTATGAAGTAACTAATCCTTTGAGATCCCTGAAAGGTTGGTAAGTATTATCCTTCTCTTACAGATGAGACAGTAAACACTAAAGCCGAAATTCTATTGACGTCAGCAGAGAGTTATTAAGGACTTTGTAGAAAATCACAGAGTTAAAGAGTCTCTAGTTCCTAATTCTGTAGCCAATCCAATGACCTAAACTGTCTGTTAATAAATACATTTCAGTACTTCTCTTACAGTGTCATGCATCATCCCCAAATATGTTACATAAAAAAAAGGATAGTATTTATCAACTGCATGTAATGTTCTCCAGAAAGCTATAAAGACAAGAAACCCAGAACAGTTTCTTCACTTACAGCTGTATTTTTCAGTTTCTTCCTTTTTACCTTTGAGAGAAAAAGCTACACAGCCACAAGTCCATTCATTATTTAGGAAAAGTGAGAAGCTATTTAATTTCTCTGATTAACCCTTTTTAGAGTTTATCACTCAGTTACTTGTATGCTATGCAGCATCTGCTTATGATAAATGTAATACATGCAATTTGGCAAAGAGTAAATGCAGGGAAATAATAGGATTCTTAGTATTTTAGCACATTACTAAAAAAATAAGCACTGCAAGCAGAATGCCAGCTGCAAAACATGCCATAAAAGCAGACAAGACAATATATAGGTATAGAGTAATGTGGACTGGTCTACATTCAGTTCAACAGACTTAATTTTAATGGATCATCATTATAACAGAACTCTTTAAAAAATAATTTTGAAAAGGGGCGAGGGGGGACATGCTATTCTCTTCTTAACCATGCCCTTTCAAAAAACTACTATTCATGGCTACTGGGAACAGCTGACATGGATGGTCAACATCATGTCAGTTCTTAGACACCTAACAATTCTATCTTTGAACAGTTCTTCTGTGATCACACAGAAACTGCTTACTGATCATTGTCCTTTGCTTAGAATTACTGTGGAGGATCCTATTTGGCAGAGATCATCAAAAGAATGCCAAGGACCATCTTGAGTATTTTTACATCAGCTGAAGTCCATAACCTTGCAACCTTCCCTGAAACATTAGCCTACTTGATTAAGTATGCTAAAAGTCTTTGTTTTACCTGCTTTCCTAATCTTAACCTGATAAGTAAATAACAGTTGAGATATGAATACTCTGGATAAAAGATTTTACAGCAGCAGATCTACAGAGATTTGCAGAGTAGATCTACTTCTCTGCATGTGTATTTAGAATCAAACTAGCCAAAGTATGTTATGAACATTAAACAAATATTTGTAATTACTCAGGTGACTACTCAGCTTTTGGGTGCTGTTGTCTTACAGTTATTGAACATTATAGCTGATATTTTCCAGTTGTCCCAGTGATTACAAAGTTTCTATACATGTTAATTAAAAGATTACAGACATATAGCTGGATGTGATTAGCACAGTGCCTTGGACATAAAAGGTGTTGCTATTCTTCCTTTCCCAATACTTACAGCTGATTTGCGTGTATATTGTTCAAGTCTTGTCACAGAATCTACTTTAAAGAAAATGTTTTAGCAAGATATTTACAAAGTACAATTTATCTGTTCAGTTTATAAAGCCACTTAAAGTAGTCATGGCTTTCAGCAATGTGCGTCTTATCAGGATTTTCTGTTTTAGCCAGTAACAACAATTGATGTAACAAATAACATTACCTTTCCTTAGCTTGTCTCATATACTTAGGTACTTGTATTATGGATTCTGTTTTGCCTGTGTATTTTTGCATAATCAGATTTTGTATGTCTTTAGAACTATTTCTGAGTATTTCACAATTTGGAGGTTTTGATTTATTATGATCACATCTGTGCACATTCTGTAGGGGAATTCTGGGAAAAGTTAGTCCATTAAATCACATAAATTAATTAGTATGCAGGATACCATGCTGAGATTCATATACAATAAAGTTAGTTTTTGATTTTAGGCAAGCCAGCTTATCTGCTATGCAGAAGGTGCTGAGAGAATAAAATAAATTCATAACTATAAGGTGCTCAAGGTAAAAGTCTTTAAATTGTGAGTGTCCACTTTCCAAATAATCTTAGTAATCTGGATACACATTATGGAATAAGTTGAGTGCCTATCAATGAAATTCTGCATTGAATCCACAGACTTGGAAAACAGAGATTTCTGGAGCATACCCTGGTTCCTTATCTGTCATGTGTCACATCCAGATCAACTAGGAAACAAAAAATGAAACAAACATCACATTAGTTGATCTCCCACTGTGGTATCATGAGCAGGAGAAAAACTGCATGGCAGACTATGACCAGTCAGCAGACTATATCCCACTTCCATTTTCAGATGCAGTTTTACTGTAACTACTTGCTGTTAACTGAATATTTCTTACAACCTGGACACACAATTGACTTAATGATACTTAAGGCATTGAACCAGCCTGTAAATTGCTGACACTGATGTAGCTCTCAGCACAGTATTAAAGCACCACAGTGTTAAAAAATAAACAAACATAAAGCAGAAAACGTTGTTAGGTAGAAATTAATTTCTGAATGTTTTCATTATGTTTTGTATAGAGTTGAATTATATTTAACTGCATTTACCTTCACCATATCCTTTCAATTTGGGAAATTCTTTGTGAAGTATACGAGAATTAACTGAAAATATTAAGTGGCTGTTTTCAACTATGACAGGTTTCTTCCCAAATGAATGAAAAGGAATAGTATCAAGATCTGTCAGCTAATGTGATTTTGTTCTCATTAATGCTCTAAAAGTATAAGAGTGGTGAGGTTTGTGGTTTTTTTTTTTTTTTTGAGTAATAATACATTTAATTATTCCATTAATGTGTTGGAATTATATACATTTTTCCAATTCGAAGTGCATGCAAACTGTTTGGAAGTATTCAAAAATATTTCAGGAAGAATTCAGTAAGTCCGAAGTCTTAGTAAGTATCAGATCATTCTCAAAAATATTTTTAAAGCAAGGACTTAGTGGGAAAATACCAAATGCAATGTCTAAATGTTAAGAAATTAAGCCTGGATTTTCATCTAACGTAGTAATTTATTTTATTTATCTATTTGCCTTTGATCCCTTCCCTTCCCTTCCCTTCCCTTCCCTTCCCTTCCCTTCCCTTCCTTTCCCTTTTCTATTCCATTTATTTCTTCTCAAAAATGTGTTTAGGCAAGGAGGAAACACAGATGAGCTACATTATTTATTTTCACTTTGTGTTAGGAGCTATTGTTTGGAACAGTAGAAGAATAGGGGAAAAGAGAACAAAAAAGAAACTTAACTTCAGAATGCTTAGAGGTTATTAGGTCATTACCTGCTAAGAAGATGAGGAGGATGTAAAAGCTCCCTAACATATCTTCTGTGAAACTGAAAATTGTTTCAGATGGTCAGACAAGGACATCTATTCAAATCTTTCATTTTGTATGTATTTTTTAAAGACTTTTACAAAGTAAGCAAAGTTATTTTACACCTATATATGCATTTGGGGGGTTAATCACTTTTTAATTAAATGCATGGCTTAAATACAAGATTGCTGGCATACAACTAAAATCATTTTAAAGAAGGAGATGGTCATATATACAAGAAGCTAATGAAGGATTGAGGTGAGATCTAAAAGAGGCTTCAAACTGTTTTGTATTACATTTCAGAAAAAACACAAGTAACTAATGAAAGTATTAATATGTTTTTAACATCTCAGGTACTTTATCTCACTGATAATTATTTCCATGCAAGAGAGCTGTGGGGAAACTTTATTGTTATGCAAGGTAAGAATTTAAAAGATATATACAATGAAGATTTTTTATTAACTAAATATAAACAATTTAAAAGTAGAATCTAGGCTTAGAAAAAAAAATGTTGTTTTTTGTTGCAGTGTTACTTGAGGCAAGGACTTACATTTCAGTTTTTGGGTTTGTGGTTCTTCTTTGTTTCCTGTAAGGGAAAAATACAAGTTAAATTTCCAAAACAGCTGATGAGCAAGATGTCAATAAAAAGTTTCTTTATAATGAATATCAAAATAATCTGAATTCCTGGGAAATGAACATATTGAAATATTTGATCCTTGAAGAGAGAGAATCATTCCAATTATGGAGTATCCTGATTCCATGACTAAAAGTGCTATTATCTAGCTATGTATAGTTCAAATTCTAATATTATTTAGCCCCTACCTTCTCATATTACTTAAAATTAATTGCTCCTTTCATCTACTTAAAAATGAATATACTCATCAACAAAGTAAATTCATTCTTTTTTGAAACATGAGAATAAAGTTACTAATGAGGACCTTCCTAGTAGTAATGAGACAGAACCTTAGAGGCAATAGTTTTTTGTTATGAAAAGGATACTGCAGGAAACAAGTATAACTCCTGACTGACTTCTCTGTACTAGGAAAGATTAGAAATTTTTGATTTTCAAAATAATTTATAAATTTCTTAGCAGAGGCGTAATCAAAATTTACGTATACATATTCATTTAATTAATGTTAACAATCATATATATAACAAATACAATTCTCAGTCTAATAAAAAAATGGATATATACTGCTAATGTATAGAATGCCGCCCTTCCTACATAGAAAACTAACTGAGCACATAAAATCGTTTGTACTTTTGTGAATATGAAAATCCATTTGTTGACTTTGAATATCACTGAAGTAACACAGTGATGTGTTCAGTTCTTTCTTTGGAAATGCACCATAATGATCCATACTTTTTATTCCCCTATAATTGCAATTAGAGTTCATAGTTCTACTAGAAGCCTTTGATTATTAGAGTGCTTTGTGAATAATAAAATAATATCCGCACTTAATTGGTAGTAGCAGACCTTAGATAAAGGTCTTAGATAAAAGCATTCTTCTTTAAATATGCTAAAACATTTGTGTTACCTATGAAAATATATCACAAATACATTAAACGTAATCCTTATCCTATGTGTTACCACAAATCAGAAGAACAACATGCACAAAGAGCTGAAGCACTTACTCCTCCTTCAGTAAAAGTCCATATAATCCCACTTATAAAAGATATTAAAAACAAAAATGGAACTGTAATGCATGTAAGTGCTCACCGAACAATACATAAACCATTATTTCAGTAAACGCTTGAAATCCATAGAAGTATTTCTCACGACCGAGTATTGAGATCACTAGAATAATAAATTAAAAAAAAAATCATGCTTGCTTTTATATGTCCTTTTATTTTTGCGTAGTACTTAGTATGCTTACACTTGCTTACCATTTCCATACTGGGTGCTAATTTACTTATATTTCATTCATGATACTGAAGTAAAATATATTTTATGCTATACATTGCTGAATGTATTACTGCATGATTTTGATGAAATGAGTTGAAGAATGAACTCCTTTAGCTATAGAATTCCAAACAGGGAACTGTAATCAAAAATAAGTAAATAGTGAGCAAATTTACAAAAAGGTAACTCAGTAGTTATGACAAGATTGCTCATACATCATTCTGAAACTCAGGCAAATCATTTATATATTTTATTAAAATACAGATAACAAACATGGAATCTCTGCAATGGCTCTAAACAATTGAGATTAGAGTTACAACTTTTAGTTGTCATCATCCTTCTACCGACCCAGATGTATTGTGTTCTGAATATCTGAGCACAGGGCTTCACTGGGGAAATTCCCAGAAACAATTTTCTTTAAAGCTTCTGAATGAAAATGCTGGCAAGCATTCTGAAGAATTAAAGTCACAAAATTAGATTCACAGGATAGTATATATAAAAAAATATATATATTGAAGAAATAAATGTACAAAGAAGACAACTTTATATATCTCTTTCCCTTTACTGAAAGTTGTTTCTGTGGTTTAACCAAGCACGCTAATAAGCACTACACTTGCTCAATCAGTTGTGTGGGAAGAGAATAGGATGGAAAAAGTAACACAACACAACACAACTTTCGTGATGAGATAAAAGGCTACTTACTAAAACAGAAAAGAGTATAAAAACAGAAATGATTATAACTATATACATATATGTATTTACCTACAATATTTAACTAGAAAACAAGTGATGCAAATGATTGCTCACCGCTTGATTGATGCCCAGCCAGTCTCTGAGCAGCAGCCTCTCCTGAGCAACTTCTCATGGTCTTACAGTTTTTGCATTATGTCATATGGCATGGAATATCCCTTCAGATAGTTTAAGTTAGCTGTCCTTGTTCCTGTCCTGTTCCATCTTCTTGTGCCTTTGTAGCCCTTCACTGCAGAAGGAAATATCCTTGGCTCTGTGCAAAAGCCAAAAAAATATCTTTTTTTTTTTTTTTTCTCCTAAAGCAAAAACATAGCATCATACCGCATACTATGAAGAAAAATCAACTCTGTTGCAGCTGAAACCAGGACAGCTGCTGTTTTAATAAGCAAGTCAAATTGGCTTCTGCTGCTGATAAAATAATGTTTAAAAAAAAAAAAAAAAGAATAAATGAAAAAACACTGCTCTCTAGGTAGCATATTGTCCATGATGCTTCTTGTGAATTGAAACTTCTATGTAGAATAGACTAACAGTCAGTTGTATCTAATGTAATCATCACTAGTCCACTGCTGAGCCAAGGGATATGTTTTGAGAATATTGTATTTAATGATCTTGTCATGTTTATTTGCTCAGGAGCAACAGTTTTTTATTTTACTGGCCATTGAAAAGTCCAAAAAATTCTCTACTTTAGCAGAGCTGCAAATTGTGTGGAGAAGTTGGAAAAGAAACAAGTGCTCAGTCAATTGCATGAGCAATTAATTAAATGTTCACCTGTCCAGAAATATCCAATTCTGATTATGCTCAAACAACTATGTAAATATTAACATCACTCATAAATAAGTATAAATGTAATTTACATTGCTATTCATTTGCATAGCAGTTTCCACAACAGCAACTCTGTCCTTACCCATGCACTAAATAGCTCTACATACTCTTCCAGACTGTCTTTCTGCTTGGTTTGTATGTACATATTCATGAAGGAAAGCTGTGAAGACTAAACTTCAATACAAAAGTTAAGTATAAAGAATTTAAAAACAAATCCTAAGGTTTTTATTTTTCTGTTTGTTTCTATCTTAACTCACAAAGTTAATCAAAAAGCACTATTTTCTATACCTTCTATAGTGACTGCAGTATGTTACCACTAGGAAGAACTTTCATATATGTCTCTTCTTCCTCTGTGCAGATATGGCCTCATAGTAATGTAAAACCAGTTTTCTTCACAAAATTATTTTCTCCATGTATCTACCATTTCATTATCCCAAATCATGATTATTCAGGCCAGTCTCAATACAGTTTTTTCAGCGAGGGAGCTGCAACGTGTTTTTAAAACTTCTCACAGATTTTCTTCAGCTCTGTGATGGCAAATACTCTCAACAGAATCTTAGCTACTGCAAATTTTAACACAGCACAGAATAATCAAAATTCTTTCTCATTATAACTGTGCTACTAAATACTGCATTCTCATTCTCAGTATACCTCAATGTATTTTGCAATGAAAATAACTAATGCTACTCTAGTCAATGTGTGTTTTGTGGTAAATTATAATAATGCTTTATAAAATATTAATATCTAATGCTAAGTGAGAGAAAAACAATTAGTGTTCTCAAATGTTTAAAACTTCCTATATAAAGTATTGCTCCAGGTTTCACTAAATCACTTTGATTTCTAGTTAGGAAGACTAACAGAAAAGGACATGGGTCTTTGGATAATGGGCTAATTTTAAATGTGCCCAAATATATACACACACTAACTGACACTTAGGAAGAAGAGAAGAGAAAGCAAAACAAAAACAACCATCCAAAATCCTTCATTTCATCCACCACTTTCACAATCTCAAACTCTATTGCATCTCAGCTAGCATCTTCATCCTTAAGATGCTTTACCTACTACAAGATGAAAGCCAGAACAATTTTTCAAGCTAAAGTTATAGAAAGAAATGTCTCAAATATGTTATTTGCAAAGGCAGGAAGCAGTAAAAGAGTGACTTCCGAGTATCAGTAACCTAGAAGTTTAAATGTAACTAATGGTGTGTCTTATCAGTAAAACCTGGGACCTCCAGTCTCCAGGTAAAAGTACCCTGCTTCTCTAAGTCTGGGGTATTAGGCTCTCATTCCAGTCTTTCCCGTCATCGATCATTAAAGTAGCCCTTTAATGGAGTGGAACATTTCTCTTTTTCAAATTACATTTGCAGATAATATCTGTATCAATTGATGTTAATGAAATGTCCTTCCTTTGATATGGAAGAAATCAAACTCAATTTGGTCAACAGACAAAAATCATTGTGGTCATATGTCTACATTCTCTATGTACAGTCCAGATGGGGAAGGAAGGCATTAAACCTTAGAAAAATCAAAGCATTTAATTTCAATAAAAATTATACAGATTTTTTTTTTTTTTTTTTTTTTTCTGCTATAACACTGAAGGTTATGCTTATGTTACCGGACAATGTTTCTTCTTTGATGGTAGATGTAGATTTTTTAAGAGCTGGAATTAGAAATAAATTAATCCATATAATGTATTGGTTACTATTACTTTAACTCAGATTTTTCTGTACACTCATAGCAATTTGATTGTATCTACTTTTAATTACCAGATTTCATTCTCTTTTAGGTTCTGAATAAATCTGGAACAAGTACAAGAAGAGACATTGAAAGAACAAATTGTTTTCCTTATCAAACTAAGATACTTCAATTTACACTGCTGTGGAATATTTACTGGAGGTGACTTATTGAAAAGTCCACCTCTTTAGTGAGGGAAATCTTCATGGTGGAATGTGTTGGGTAGTCTGTTCCTTGATAGTTCTCTAAGCAATGTGACCTGTGACATTAGCTGTAAGCAAACACCAGGGGAGTCTGGTATGCTAACTCTAAGAAAAAAATCAATGGAGTGTGGAGCAGAGTGGAAGTTCCATAGGCAAATTCTGTGGTCATCCTGCAGGGATGGGAACTTGATTATAATATTGGAACTGAAAAATGACCTGAAAATAAGAAAATAGTATAAAATAGCTTTAGAGAGAATTAAATCTGGAGGTGCTGAAGGATACCATCACAGATAAGTGGTGAAGGCATCATCATGGAATAACTGGGATATGTCAATGAGCTGAGCATTTCACTCTCACCTGACTTCCATAAGGGGTCTTTAATACCTATTGGATAAGATTTGCATACTTAGGTAAGCTGAGTGCTTCCCATAGAAACATAGAAATTTCTGTAAAGTTATTCTGTGATTTAACATGATTGTAGTTGACTGCATTGTTTGTTTTATTGGCTAACCTCCAATGCATTATAAAAAATGCATTTATTAAAAAGAATCTGTAATCTGTTGCTTTAATAAATTGCATTATTCAGTAATGTAGCTGCGAGAGTTTTCATTGGGCATGGGCAAAACTCCTTAAGACTGACTGTGAGAGCCCATTTGAATGTGACTAGTTGCATTGGCCAATGCATTATTTGTGAATCTGTAATTGTGATAGTTCATATATTGAGTGCAACCAGTCCTACAATGCAAAATTAAAAAACTTGTCTTTCAGAATCTAAGCTTGGCCACCTCCAGCCCCTCTGATATCTGAAGACGAGCTGGAATGCAAGTGGTTTACTATTTGCCAAACTTTTCTGTTTTTTTCTTGTGACAACTGCTGAAGATAATGAAAGAAGTCATGAAACATCTCAGCAAAGCTGGATTCCATTTCCCTTTTATGTTTTCTCTGCTGACTATATAAGTATTTCCCTCCAGTGGGTCTTTTTCCATGAGATCCTACAGCTCCATCATGTCTAACTAGAATTAATTACTGAAACAAGAAGATTGTGCTGGAAAACTAGGTCACAAATGATATGACTGCAAATATGTACATACTTGGATTTCTACATATCAGTTATGTAATTGAAATGTTTTTAGGAAGATTTACAGAGAAACTAGAAGAAATTGCTTCAGGCAAGGGATGAAAAATCTACTGCAGGAAAGACAAAAATGTCAAATATCTGCAGTTTAATCTTGTCTTTTCCTATCAGAAACTTGCTTTGTGTTAGCAAATGATTCGATCCCAAAATTTGGGTTTAATAAGTGATTCATGCAAATTTATTTCTAAGCACATATGCAGACATACAGATCCATGCAGAGATTTTCTGAGAGTGAGGTTTGGACCAATTAGAGGAATGTTGAAAGAAGAAAAGAAAATAACAGAGATTATTCTCACACGCAATTAGAACTTGAATTTTTTTAGAAGTTTAGGAAAGAAAGGCAGACTTCTCCACCTCTTGGAATCTTAATCGTTCATTTCCCTTTTTATTGTAAAGAAGAATGAATTTATTTTTTGAACCACATACTCTGAAACAAGTGTTCAGGTGCAGAACAAGCAGGTTTCTACAGCAAGACTGCAGAGGAGGGAGAAAGGGCAATACTAAGTGACTTCAAGACTTAGTTGCTGAGCTCACCTGGTTATAAACAATGTCTTGTGATGTTGGTCCTTTGATGTTTGTAAATCTACTACGGGAACATGGCTACCATCTGTTATCTAATGTGCTTTCCCTCTACTTCCATTCATTAGGAAAAAGTAAAATGTTATGCCAGTGTATAATCTGTGAGTTTTCATCCAATGCCTCATATCAAACAGCATACATATTTGCACAGGGACGTAAACATACAGAGGCAGACACATGTAAAATACACCAATCAGGACAGTTACCTAATGTTAGTCATAACACTGGAAAATTTATACTGTATTGTGCATTGTGAAACATTTATTATTTCACATTCAGAAGGCACAAAAGGCCAAATCCTTGTACATTTGGAGCAAATTGCACAAAGAACATACTGAGAATGTGATTTACACATTATTGGATAATGAATGAGTTCATGCTGTTAGTACGTGACAATTGGTGTCTTCATAGTGAAGGTGAAAGTTTATCAGTGTTTAATGAGAAACTGTTCTAATCTACGTTTTACCAGTGTTGCTCACAATTAAAGAACAAGGCATCAGATATACAGTTAAGTGATATGTGAAGGACCACAGCCTGAAAGCAAAGCACTGATGTCATTTAAAGACTTAGTAATCATTTCATATCTCACCGCTTCATGCAGACATCGTGAATCATGAATAGCTTGCTCTACTATCATACTGCAGCCTTACAGGATAAGATTAAAAATAGCTTTGAAAACAGATTATCAACTTTGCAATAGAAAGGTGCATTTCAGTTTTGATAGAAATGCATATTTAAACTAAGCACACACGGAATTAGGTACAGTGTTCAGGTTTACATGAGCATTTTTTATTTACTTTCCACTGTATAATAAATACCATGTTAGTGCTATAAAAATCTCAGAATTTTACAGATGTCCATAATTAGGAAAACTTTTGATCATGATTATGAAGACAAACCAAAATTTTTGTATTTAATTTTCCTAGGATTTTTAAAAACAAATTCACAGAAAAACAAGCAATGTCATTCCATTCTTGTGGAACTTCTGGCATCACATCCATTGACTATCTCTTGCCTAGGTAACATTTTCAGTCTTTAGTTTACTTGTGCATACTCCTGTAAATTTTATACAATAATATATTAATTCTTCAATTAAGGGATTTGCAGTTGCATATTTACTAGCTCACACAGAAGTATTTTATGATGGAAGACTTTGGTAAAAATGAAATTGAACTAAAAACTAGAAGAACTAAAATAGTGTACATTTTGGACCACAATTTGTACTTCATGCTCTTGGAAAAATGTGAGTTATTTTCAATTGCTGAATACCTTGGAAATGGGCTAGCATCTGTCACTCAGCCTTGTTTTATTTAGACACTAGTCTTAAGCCAGTCCTAAAAATTTATGTCTTTCATAAGACCCATCAGTTTTAACTACCTCTTGCAGTGATTCATGAAATACTTCACTTCTGATATCCTTTTGAAGATTAAGATGTTTTTGACTTACTGCTTGTTTACTTTGTGTCTTTCCTCGATGTAACTCTTCTATAAATTACAGACAGATAAAGCCAGGATAGCACACTGCTGGATTTAACCCACTATACAGAATAAATAGATACACATTACTTTTGAGAAAGCAGAGCAGTTTTGATGCAAATTCTAGACTTGGCACTGGGAATAAATGTGTACAGACAAGAAGAGAGCCACATATTAATCTTTGTAACTGAACATCAGGGAGTAGTATGTTACAGCAATAATACCAGCATCTGCTTGAGTCTGTTAAATTATATGTGGAAAAATAAAAACTTGCAAATGTTAATTGCTTCAAAAATCATGTTTGAGACAGTAAGGATATTGATATTTTCAATCCAGCTACTCCAGCTGAGCTGTAATTGTTCTTATTAAGTCAGTTGTAAAATGTTTTGGGAGAGAATTTACAATAAAAATATTTTAAAAGGGGTTTACAATCAAATGTATTGATTTTATGTGAAGTCTTATTCTAATGTTTTAATGCATCTTGAATTAATATCCACAAAACAATGGTACTTTAAAAAAAATCTAGCTGCCTCTGACAGTCAGAAAAAAAGAATTAAAACATCAAACTTGATATTTGAAAACCTTTATAGCATTTAGAAGATAATCCATTAAATTCATTTGACAAAAACTACTAATTCATTCCTCTTGTCTTATATTTGAATTTGGACCTGAACATATTTTTCAGATCTGTAGTGTTGCACTGTAAGGAAAGTTCCAGATAGCTATATCCACACAAGCATTGTAATTAAATATGCTTTGACAACTATTTTTGAAATGCCATCTCTGAAATTGTACTGCTAATAAACATAAACATTTACTTCAGAGCAATTTTGCTAAAGTACCAAATCCTAAATTTAACTGATCTCATATTTACGCTTTGAAGAAATAACTAGATTCTACTATTTAATTATGATTGTGCTGTTCTCCATCTTTACTGCCTTCCTTGAAAGCTTTAATATTTTCTTACCAAAATGAAGCTGACCCTTTTACAAAGATGATTTTGAAAAATCAATTTTATCTTACATTTTCTCTGTTTCTCTGATCTACTTATAATTATGTATGAAAAGCAAATGTTGTTTTTTCACATTTACTTTGACACTGGAAGAGACCTATCTTTCATCATGTTACAGCATTGAAAAACTTGCTATTTATATTTCTCAGCTCTGGTCTGTACACTATACTCCAGGTGTGGTCTTACTGATACTGAGTTGAAAGGAAGGGCTACCTACCTTGGCCTGATGGCAACACATTGTCTAATGCAGCTGAGGATGCAGCAAGCCTTCTTTGTGGCAAGGTTTGGCTCATGTTTAAACTGGTACCCATCTGGATAGCCAAGTCCTTATCTGAAAATCTTCCTTCCATCTGTATTATTCCTCTTCACAATTCCCCTTGTTGCACTTCTTAATTCTCCTGTCTGCCCCTTTCCCCAGGCTGTCCACATTTCTATAGGTGGTTGTACAGTCACTCCCTCCAATTTTGTGTCATCTACAATCTTACTGACAGCGCACTGTGTTCCACCATCCAGATCATTAATTAAGATGTTGTACAGGACTGAATATAGGCTCCTGGGGTCAATTGTACATAATCAATTTCACTTGCAATATAACCACCTTGTGAGTCCTTTGTGGATGTCCTGGAGACAGCTTTCTAGGAACAATATTTACCAGGGGCAGCAGTAGTACCATGAGAAAGGCCAACTCCTGTGGAAGGGTAAAGAAGATGCTGAAAAGGTATGCCATGTGTGATGCTTTCCTGGCATTTGCTAGACTATGGAAGATGAGCCAGGTTGCTTGTTGAGAGCTGAAGTGCAAAGCATCCAGGGATAGCTTTCATGCTGTGAAGATTGAGATGGAAGATGGATATGACTCATTTGCCCCAACTGATTCAAAACTTTCCCAGAAAAGAATCTGCAATAGCTTGTCTGAAAAATGGGATTTTTCTAGGTCACTTTCTGAAAGATACGGAAATGTAGATCTAATGAAAAAAAATATGCAAGTTTTTCCCTTACCCTCTTCCAAAGCTAGATCTGTTTTGCTTGATGTACAAGGCCATGTAAAGTAATTGTGGCTAAGAGATTTATTCCATTAAGCTTATTGGTTTCTACAGACAAATCTCTTGAAACATCTTAGACTCCACAAATCAGACAACCTTTGAGACTTTCTGCCGTTGGGTTATAGTCCCATGCAATCTAGAAATCTCAGTCCTATTTAGGGGAGATTCTGAAGCAAAACTCAGTAATTCACTGTGGAATTAACAGAGGTAATTTTAACTCCCTTAGCTGAAGTGAAACCACTTCAGATTTAAACAGACACAAATTTTTACAAATTTTTACAATCTTAAATAATTAATTTACAGAATCACAGAATCATAGAATCGTGAAATAACTGAGGTTGGCAGGGACCTCTGGATCCACGTGGTCCAACCCCTGCTCCAGCAGGGATATGCAGAGCAGGATGCTGAGAACCATGTCCAGGTGGCTTTTGAAGATCTCCAAGGAGAAGACTCCATAGCCAGTGCTCCAGCCACACTGGAATTTCTACAATGCTATTATGCAACAGATAATAAATATATAAAAATAAAGACATTAAAAACAGAAAAAGCTCAGCCATGCCTACTGTGCAGTAAGATAGATCAAATAACTTGCCACTGCATCTAACATTACATAAATAGACAAACATGATATGAATGGAAGGGCAAGTTTTCTAGTGTTCCTTGAAATAACATTATGTCTTCTCATAAGGAAGTCTGCTCTAATCTATCAGCTTCACAGGTCCTCACCTCCTAGTTCTGACTGTATTATATGAAATATATTCTAACATAACTGAGTTTGTTTTAAAAGAATCCATCTTTGTTCAGCTCTTAGTCACAGATCATCCACTTTCATGCTTTATAATCCAGGCTGTTATTATTTTACAGTGAAGTAAATTAATTAATGGCAATAAAGAAAAAAAAAATCAATAATATTTGTAGTTATAACGCAAGATCTAACCTTTAAGGACTATCTTAAAAAAAGGATACTATTCTTTGTTGTGTATATGATATAAACATGAATTTCAACTTCTGTGTCCAAACCAATTTAAATGGAATGTGTGTATGATACCAAATACATCAGACATAAATTTCCCTACATACACTAGTAAGGTTTCACTGAAGGCAAAATCAGCAGATGGCAAGGAACAAGTGAAGCTCCCTCTTTTTTTTTTTTTTTTTTTTGGTGTGTGTGTGTGTGAAATGACAAGAACTGGAAAAAGTAAAAAGGGTTATTTGCCTTTGACATATTCTTCATAAAATAATGTTTTAATTTCACCAGAACATCTGGGAACTAGGAATATACTGTTGCAAGATAAGAAGCCAAATGGATTCTCCAAATACAAAATAAAGATTCTCTCTCAGTGAACTTTTTTTTTTTCATCCACTAGCACAATACTTTAGTCCCTTTACGCTGACCTTCAGGAGCACTGGAAATAGATAGAATGCACTGAAACATCATAAAGAGGGCTTCAAACTAAATATTGCATTCAAAAATTCCTTGCAAAGAAAGATCTTTTCTGCTGATCAGTAGATGGCAAGCTTGCTACACCTAACTTTCAGAAAGTGTTCTGTTAACATTTGCAGTACAAGTGTTGTGCTGTACTATTATTTCTGATATCTATAAATTCATCATATTTGATTTATTACATAAATGACATAAATGATTGCTGTATAAGAAGCTCTATATAGATGATATACACTTAAAAATACTCAACTGTAATAAATTTTAGTATGTGCTCACTTCTTTCACAGTTTTCATCTTAAATTACTTTATCTTACCTGAGTACATGCTTTGATTCTTTAAGATTTTTATTTTTATTTGCAAAAACAGCTGCTTTATTAGTGTTAGCTTATTTGTTAGTGTGTGTATAGTTTCTTTATCTTAGCTTTTGTCTTCTTGTCCTTGACCATAGTTCTTTATAGGGATTGCAGCAGACACTTTATAATCAGAATTGTCTTTACTACTTGCACATGTAAACCACAACATAGCAATATTAGGACCTTTAGTTTACTATATATCAACAATTATTCCTTGATGTTCTTGGCATCTATTTTTCTAATAACATAATAATATTTCTCTGTCAGAGATGATTAGCTAATATTAATATATTTAATTAGTAAGTAAAATACACAGTATTTTACTGTGCAAAAAAAAAAAAAAAAAAAAAGAATTAATAGGGTTAAGAGAGACGATAGGCAAAGTGAGAAATTATATTTTTTCATTCTTTAGAGTCAAAAAGTACATCAGGTTAGTTCTACCCACGTCTTTCAGTAGCTAGCTAGTTTTTCTGTTGTCTTGAATATTCCAGAGTGTGTGTATTGACTGCATATAATTAAAATTGTTTCCTAATATTAGCAGGGGGTTGCTGCAAGACTGGCACTGAAGTTCATTTGTACAGTTTTTGAGCCACACATAACTAGTACCTGATATTGGAATTTGTTGTAGCTCCTTAGCAGAAAAGTAAATCATTTTTTGTTGTAGTTGTAGTTGTTGTTTTTCACATGGGAGAAATCTCACTAAATATTAAATATTAAGAAATCAACTACAATTACTTTAAGGAGAAAATGAAAACAAAATAAATAACATGCCACTTGCAGTAACACTATAATCCAAGTCATCAAGTCTACTCTCATGTATGTATTTACAGAGGGGTGAAAATGGAAACGTTTGGGAAATTGATGGCTAGAAATCATATCAGCCATGGGAGGGAGATGGGGGATTTAGCATTTCAGCTTACTAGATCCTGCAAACCAATGGAAGAACCCAAAACCTTGTGGATTTAGTGCCAGATAACAAGCAAAATCGTTCTGATTAACAAATTTCTTTACAAGTGTTCTTGCTGCATTAAAAATCTGAATTTTAAAATATCATACTTATTTTTAGTTGAAGTAACCTGAAGCAGTTCTCCATATTGCAGCAAGATTGTTTCTAGTTCAAGGATCTATGAGAGATCTTTTTTTTTTTTTTTTTTTTTTTTTTGGTTAATGCAGTCTGAGACTGAGCTACCATAGCTCCATATTTTTTTAACTATAGAATCATGGATTCATAGAATCATTAGGTTGGAAAGGACCTACAAGATTATTTAGTCCAATCATCCTCCCATTACCTTTGCTACCACAAGCTACTAAGTAGTGGTATCTTGTTGTATCTAGATACTAGTATTTCCTCAAAAATAACAGCCATTGCTGACATATCTAATCACTGTGCCCCCAAATTGGGCAAACACTGCATAAGACCTTTCATTTTAATATAAACTACTTTACTGTTAAAAAGTCAAACACTGAACTGAAAAACAGTCATGTGCAGAGAAAACTGAAAAATTAAAAACAAAAACAAAAAAAAACCACATGAAAACTAGTTTGAAAATCCATAAGATCTGAACATAAAAGACAGTACACAATAAAGAACTACAAGTTACAGCTTGTTAATATGCCTTCGGGAAGATCACTGCAGGTGTGAAATAGTTTGCTTTTTTATTTTGGTGTGTTATAGAATAAATGTCCCTGGTATTGCAGCTGTAGTATAGCAGTAATCAGTGTATCAGAGAGAAATTGTCACTTCTATTGAGGGGTTGGAAATAAAATGGCTTCAGTGACTTTTTGAGGGTCTTTCTTGTTACTTTCATGTTACTCTTCTCGACTGAAATAGGATTCTGTAACTTGTCTTTTTTTTAATGTAAAATTTATAGAAACAGAACTTTAGAGACTTTGTTTTTTCATCAATATATGCTCCATAGTATACAATGCACAATAGGCATTTTAACAACAATCTATTTCCTCTTTTACTTATAAAATGCAAAAATAGTGAAATTCCAAAGATGCTATACAAATAATTTTCACAACAGAAATTTTTTGTTTTCAAAGACATCTGTTAAAAATACTTCTTATAAAAGTCATGATAGTCATTATACTGTACAGATTTTTTTAAAAAAGAATCCTTTCTAAGAAGAGCATTATGTAAAATAAGAAAATTTGCACACATGCACACACAAACACATGCAGCTTCTTAGATGAAAACATGTCTAATCCTACCTAGATTTTCAGTTTCTTACTATACATTAAGTTCACTGGGGAAAAAAAAAAAAGAAAAAAAAAAAAAAAAAAAAGATTAGTTTATGCTTGTTTACTTCCAGTAATTTTTGTGTAGCTCCAGATTTTTTCTGACCCATGTAAATTATAAAAGCTATTGTATAACACAATTAAACAAGACTGGGAAATGTTTCATAGGGGCAGATTTAGGGAAAAAAAAAACCTTCACAGACATATTTTTGAATTTTCGTTGCTATAGTAACAACACATTTCTTCTTTGCTGTACATTTCTTTACAGTATACTCAAAGCTCTGTGTGACAAAACAACAATTTTACAGTCCGCAATTTAGTCTCAAGAAGATTTTCCCCCTCTAGGAGAACATGATTAGACTTGTACTTACAGAGCTCCTAAAAGTTTGGGGTCTGTCAGCACTTTGGACTTAATTCCAGGGGTTTATGACCTACTTAGAAAACTTCTTTTTGGAAGTAATCATAGCATAGTTTTCTCCTCCTGGAAATAATCTATAACATTTTTAATCAAAATTTTAAAAATCCATTTCACAGCCGAATTTATAAAGAAAATAAAAAACAGTAGACTAAAATAGTGACTTCTTATATCAGTTGTGCTGTTTCAAAATTTATTTTTTAGCGTGTCTGTGAACATGATAAAAAGCTATTGGTGTGAACAAGAATCACAGTGCTAATGAAATAAAGACAATGATGTAAGTGAGCTGGCAAAAGCAATACCTTTCTCTGACTCTCACAAATCTTTTCAAATCTTTTGTACACATTAGAACACAACTGCCTATTTGTGTAGCAATGGCAACATTATATATCAATATATATTTCATACTGTATGAATCTGTTAAGAGTTTAAGATTTGTTTTTGAAAGCAAATCAGGCATTTCATTCCTTCACAGTTAATTAGACTCTCAAATCTCATTCAAAATAATGAGGTTTAAATGCTAAAATATATACCAATACCAATATATATTCAGACTGTGGGCCGAAAATACACATAAATGCTAAAAAAAATACACAGCAAATTGGAATTTCCACTGACAGCTACAAAAACCTGCAATCTCACCTGTTTTCCTGGCTCTGTATGTCTAACCAGATGTCTACCTACATCACTAGGGGTACAGCTCTTTTCCAAATCTGATTTAACAGGTCAATTGATGGTTAGCAATTTGATGCCTGAAGGATTTTCAGCAGAATTGTTTAAATCCAGAAAAATCGAGCTAAATATTTCATGTTCTGGCAGCTGTTCAAAGGCAATATGATATTTGCAGTTTTGAAACACAACCACGGGTGCTGAAGTCCTTTGGGATCTAGCCACTAATTACTGACAAAGTCCCAGGAGCAGCCTCTCATTTTTGACAGAGATGATCAGCATGTCACTACAAGTGGCAGGTTTCCTAGAGTAATAAAAGTTAACTGAGTACAGCATGGGTATATCTGGGGTCTGTAAATCACTTACAAGCACTGGAAAATATACTTTTCATTCTCAATTCTTGTTTTCTTTGTAAAGTGATAGGATATGTTTACATAAACAGAGTTACTCTGGCAGTTAATTTTTCAATGTAAGAATGATCTTGTTAAGAGATTTAAATGTTTTTGGAGAAAACCTCAGGGCCCACAGTCAGCTCATCTAACACACATTTCTTACTACACTCTTTTCTATACCAAGAGCAGAGACAGATTTCTTTTTCTGCAGTCTGTTTTTCACATTATCTGTGAAAATGTTTTTCAATACTCAAGTAAATCCAAGCAATTTCTGGCTGATAGACTTTACACAAAATAACTCTGTTTCCATACTTCTATAAGTTGAATGGTAGAATGTAATCTCTACCTCTAAAATCTGGGCCATGGAGAGACTCCTGCCCTGCATTTTTATCAGAAAATAAAAAACATGATTCTAAATGATGCATCACCTCAAGTGATTACCACTTTAAGCAGGTACTTAGTCACACCTGTTGAAGGCTTGTGTGGCAAAACACTGCTACAAGAAATAATTGTGGTATTACTCAGAAATGGCAGGAAAAGATCATTTGTGAACATACGTCTTCAGAGCCTCATATCAGGTAACTCACTGAATCCTTCAACCGGATCTTGCACAATAATAACAAGTACAGTAGCAGATGTCTTAAACACGTGCATAGCAAAAAACATTAAGAGACAAGAAACTAATAATTTTGAGGCAGGATTTTTTTCTGTATGACATTTCTGCTACTTCTCTCATCAAAAACTTTGTTTCCAATGAGGTTTTATATTTCACATTCAGTGAAGTGAAAAGGGTATAGGAGATACCAGTTTCAAGCTTTGATGCTGTTGTTTGAATCGTAGGCTATTCATTAGTGCCTTACTAATGGCTGTGATGGCTCTGCCTTTGCAGTGGAAAAGGTCATCTTATTATAAAAGCAGCAGGCACAGCATTTTCTGAACAGAGTTGCACACAGCCAAATCTACCATCAGAGAACTCATCACATTTTTTCAACAGTTTTTTTTGTTTGTTTGTTTTTCTTCTTTTTTTTTTTTTAATGAAATCATAACTTCTTTTTTTTTTTTCCATTATAGTGATTAAAGTTTCAACAAAACATTTACAAACTCCACAGCCTTGTTCCTGCTGAGAACCTCTGATCAGCTCCCTAGAAGAAACATGCAAGAATTTCACAGTAATAACCTTTAATCTAAATGCTGATGGACACTGTCAGGTGCTTAAAATGATTTTTAAAGAAAGTAAGTGCTGCTCAGCATCAGTTTAACAGTTAGTATCTGCTGTGCTTTAGTCAAGCTAAAGGTTAATTAGCTTAGCTTGACCCTATCTTGTCCAGGAATTCTCTGAGGTTCTAACATTCCTGCAGAGGAGAGGAGGGTAACTTCTTCCTCCCTATCTTCATGTATAAAACTTGTTGCACTCTTGCAAATTCTACTCCTGCATGAAATCCATCAAAACATAGCTCTTTCTTTGAACTAGCAATTACATACTGAGGAAGATTATGTGAGGAAATCATGAGGCAGTGTAGTATTCAGGAATTGGAAAGAGAAATTGATGCATATAATGCAATGACATGGGCAAACCATCAGTCTTGTCTCAAGTACTTGCTAGGAGAAGAAGCTTAGTTAGTTTACAGCCTCGAGGAGGCAAATGTCCAAAACATGTGAGATGAGAAAGACTGGACTCTTGTCTCTGCAGAAGGAGAAGAAGGAGAAGCTCCCCTTTGCCCTTGAAATTCCCCTAACCATCCCCCAGGCATGAACTTCTGGGGACAGGAAGAGGAGTGGGTATGAGCAGTGGTTCAGACATAGGAAGGGACAGCCATGTTAAGTTGGCACAAACAAGGACCCAATCAGAATTAGTATTAGTTATTAAATATTAGTAACTGGGGACTTCATGCTGACAGGCACTGAGGTACCCTTTGTCACTCTGACAATCTCTCTGTACATGTTTGCAGCAGGCCAGGGGCACATGTGTGGGGCAAGAAGATGCTATTGGGTCTGATGCCAGAGGACTACTATCCATTCCTACTCTTTCAATTTGGAACACAGGAGACTTTGGAACTTCAGTCCCAATACAGGACGGAGACCAAGTTTTTTCATAGAAAAAGATGGTGATAAAACAGGGAGGAATGGTTTTAAAATAAAAGGGAGATTTAGTTACGTGTTAAGAAGAAATATTTTACTTAGAGTGAGGTGAGGCACTGGAACAGATTTTCTACAGAAATTATGAATGCCCCATCCCTGGAAGGCAGGTCAGATGGGGCCCTGGGAAGTCTGATCTAGTGGGTGGCAACTCTGCCTATGGCAGGGGGTTAAAACTAGATGATCTTTAAGGTTCCTTCCAATCCAAGGCATGTTATGATTCTATTCTGTATCATTTAAGTTGTGTAGAAATTTTCTTAACATTCTTGATTCAGTATCTCCCTTTATTCCTCTCACTGATTCTTTTCTTCTTTGTGTGTGTATGTGTTTCATTAAGAAATTGAATTGCTTGAAAAAGAAGCCTAAAAAATAAACACTAAACCAGTCACAGAAAACGAAAGGGTGAAAGGAAGGTATTTTTTCCCATTCCCATAAGATATCTTGGTTATTGGCTGTTCTCATAAGTCTGTTCTGCTCTGGAAAGTGATTAAAATAAGCACCTTGGGATTCTCTGTCAGCTTTACATTTGTTCAGCATTCTTTTATTTCATTATTTACATACTTTTTTTTCAGTGTATCACTTTCAATAAGTACATTGCCATTATGTCTTGTAGAGGCAATTCGAGGTTTTGCTTGGTCACAAATTAACACCTGCAGTGGAAGTTTTGTAGTCTAAAGGGTAGCCTTCTTTACAGTAGTCTCTTTAAAGGGCAGTCTCACTGGAGGCTGATATCAATAGCTAGACTGTATAAATGCACATGAGGTCACCATTTAGCCTGGAGGACCTCAAACTCTAGTTTAACACATGAATAGCATAAATCAGAAATCATCAAATAATATTACACTGTTACAAAACCTTAGTAAGAAGAAAGACTCTGGTCTTATATGCTTGACAGCTGGTACAAGAAGAAAAGAACCTGACCCCAGGCTATGTTTGTTGAAATGACAGTTAGGAAAAAAAGAAGCCTGCTTTTATAAGATAGGAGAATGATAATAAACTGTAAATCAGATCATCTAGCAATCTTTTCTGAGTAAAACTCTTAATCTTTGAAGTCACTCTCAGGGACTGTCTGTTTCACTCACATGTAGCTAAGGGAATAACCTTCTCTCACTCAGCCAGTACATTCCAGGCTGTAGCACATCTACTAGCATTATACTGTTTTTCTTCAACAAGAGACTCTCATATCTATTAGTGAGGAATGCACCAAAAAGGTTCTGCCAAAAAGGTTGGACAGTCAAGGGCCCAAACAAAATGCCTCCACACAAATGTGTACATATACAGCACAGCAATCACTCAGGAGGAGCTAGTAGTCACTGTCTGTATGGAAAACTGAATTGTGGAAACTTGACAGGATGAATCACACAAATGTAGTGCTGCAATTAATGTCCACAAACCATACAGAATGGACAGGCAGTGTATGAAAGCTGGAACAGTCCCCATCTATGCAAACAATGGAATTAATTGCATGAGGCTTCTTTGTAGAACAGCAGTGCGTAGGTTAACAGATGGTTGGTATCTACCACAGGCTTATGAAGAGGAGGATGTTGATGTTCTTTTTTTACAGGACACACCATGCTCACAAGCTCTGACCCAGCTAGATTTCTTCATTCACTCTGACACCTGTTGGAAAAGCAGCACAGCAAACTGCAAGCAGTCCAGGAAACTACTGGAGTGCACTGGGGATAACTTCCTAGTACATGTGATAGAAAGATTAACCAGAGATTTGTTCCTGCTCACAAATGCAGGAGAACATTCAGAGAACTCAAGATTGTAGGTAGCCTTGGCTACAGTGATTGTATTCTGGTAGATTTCTCAGTCTTGCAGAACTCAGAAAAGACAAAAAGTAGAGTCAAGTTCATAAATAGCAGGTAAACTTTCAGCTGTTTTGGGTACTAGTGCATGAGTCCCTCGGGAAGTTTCTCTCAGAGATAAAGGAGTGAATGAATAAGAGCTGGAAGACATTTTTCTAAGAGCACAAAAGCTCTCAATCTCAACATGATAGAAGTCAGACAGGGAAGGCAGGAAAACAGCTTGGCTAATTCAAGACCTTTAGCCAAAATAAAACACAAAACCAACATGCATACACAGTGGAGGCAGGGATATACATTCAGAAAGACCATAGGGATGTGGATTGAGAGTTCAGAGAGCAGATCAGGAAAGACAAGGCAAAGCTGGAGCTGAATTTGGCAGGAGACAAAAAATGACAAGGTAGATTTCTTCAAATACATAGGATAACAAAGGAAGATAGAAGAAACTGTACTCCTGGTCAGAAGCTTAGAAAAAGATCATTAGGGAAAAGTTTTCTATTGCTCCATATAAACACCAGTCAGTGTCCCATTTTTGCTACTGTTTTCTCATAGCACTTCATTCTAATCTATATTATCTCAGTATACAACTGTATTGTGAGAGCAACATAGAAGTACTATAATTAGTATAGTAATTAAATTCAGTATATTGCAGAAATGGTTGAATGTGTTTCCCATACTTTACATCTTATTCTGTCCTTGTTTCAGTCACCTATTTGAGAAAAACATACAAGTTCCATCCAAAAGCATTTCTCTCTACAGATTGAAAAACAGAAGGTTTTACAAAAGGTTATCAGCACTGAAAGTTCAGTGGATGTATGGAACTGCTATTTGAATAATATAGTGGTGCAAAACTAGTTAATTTTCTTAATGAATGCTGCATACTGTTTTTCAAAAAGGATCAAACCAGGACCCTTATTTGGAAATCAATTCTAAAGCAAGCAGGAAATATATGTGAAGACATGGTATCAGATTCCTCAAACAGCTTTATGCAAGTCAGAATTTTCACTGGAAAGCAAATTTTTTGCAGTGAAGGGAAAAGTGATTGCTGGGTTATCTGGAGTCAAGTGTAGTTATAGTGGTGTGCACTTCCATCTTTCACATTTCCTTTCTTTGGTGAGAAAAGGAGAAAATATGACTCTAGTTTTCAATGTATTTGCTGAAAATTGTTTTAGAAAAAGAAATTCAAATTGTCTAGGTAAGGTATTTCACTGAAATCACAGAAGTGATTTATCTTCCCTTGGTCCTCTTCTCTCCTTTCCTTTCTCCTCATATAATTAAAACTCATTCAGAATGCACTAAAGGAAAGGGGAGTTTTATAAGGCAAAATATGGTGAAGTTTAAGATTTATATTAGGAGTGAAATTAGATAAATAGATTGACCAGATAAAGCAACTGAAATACAGATTATTCTGAAATATAAACATGCCATACAGAAGAGGAAAAAAGCTTGTGGTTCCCCTTGTGAATCTGAAGTGCTCCAGAGTAACAGGTAACAAATTTTGAAGCGGAGACTAAGGGATCATTTTTCCTATCACTTTTTCACTGTGCAACTGTTAATATGATACTTTCAAGTTTATTTTGTATGATAAAAAAAAAAAAAAGAGTTTAATATTTCTTTCAGATGGTTATTATCATGACTGTAACTCAGAGATAGCTTTTTCAATACTTCTTTTGACCTCTACTTCAACATTTGCTCTTAATGCATTGGCATAAGAATTAGGACACACAAATGCTTCATATTTTTTATGACACTACTTGTGCAGATGTTCTTCTTCATATTCTTAGTACAAAATCATGCAATTCTATTTATTCCTCAAACGCCACAGTGTTAGCTGTCAGCATAACTAAAGTGTAAATAACAAATATTGGTATGTTTGAAATTATTAAATGACATAGCTATGTGAGGGCATAGAATACTCTAGGTATGTAGAAATTGCAAAGCCACATATGCTGGAATGAGAACAATTACTTTTGCAAGTGAGTGACCTTTGACAGCTAAACTATTAGGGAACTAGGAGAAGGACAATACCATCTTCTAAGCTTCAGTTTACTATATTTCAAGGAAGATGCAAGTAAATGCCACAAAAGCTATAGAAGCTAGCTGTAAGAAATATAGTGAAATTAAAGTGCCTCTGAAGAGCCTTTTTAATCCGATTTTTGTGGTCTTTGTATTTAGCTTGAATACTTGTATATTTTATCCAGCAAAGAAAGAAAGAAAGAAAGAAAGAAAGAAAGAAAGAAAGAAAGAAAGAGAGCTGAAAATCCAACTGAGATATGTAAAGCTCCCTCAGTTGTGTTAGGTTCCTTAAAACGTCATAAAAGCTGACATCTTCAGAAGGGTTATTCTATAGAAAAGCTTCACAAGTTCAGTCATGAAATTAATGTCTGAAAAAAATATATTTTAAATGTCATCTACAGAGAGCAAAAGTTTTCCTTGGAGATTTGATTAAATGCCCAAAAGCTCAGCTGTTTTCAAACACAAAATTACTACTATCCTATGTAGAAACTGATTTTATTAAGAAAAGGTTATAGACCTGTAAAAGTCATTCTTTAAGTAAGAATTCTACGAGACGGGAAAAAATATTTTTGGTTCATCAGGAACAATATATTACAGATACCAGGAGGAGAAGAGTATCTAGGGGCAGGGGAGAAAGTAGCAAGGAAGAAATAGAATCATTTAATTCTTTTCTATACATTTCCTGACATATACTAAACTGGGAGCTGTTAGGTTTAGATCCTTGTTTGAAAATGTTTTGACTCAAGCATGTCTCACCTGGTTGAAAACATCATTATAGATTTTGTAAAATAAATCAGTTGCTTAATTATAATGCATGTATTTTGAGTCACTGCCTTTTCTCCAGACTGCCTTATGTGCCTGAAAAGTTTCACCATCCCACTCTATCCCTTACTGCATCAAATCTAGTTTCACAATGGGAGTACTGTGTGTAAAACCCACAGAAACAACATTTTCTCTTATTACCCAGAGGGGTAGTTGAATAAGTTCAGCACAAGAGATCTCATCACTCCCATATTTTGAAATGTTCTTTTCATCTGAGCACTGATCAAAAGACTTGCTATTTTTCCAAAGATAACAAAGATGTCTTTATCTTATACTATGATCACAAACCAGATGATAATAAGGTAACTGTATTTTGATTGTTTATTCCAGCAACTAATTTTGTAATTTGAACTTGTGCATATCTAAGATTAATAAGTTTCAGTGAAGTGCTGCAGTAAGAAGTACAAGTAACTCTGTGTACCAGTGACAGATTATTATGTGTCTTAGGTAAACTCTCTTGTAAGAAATAGAGAAATGAAAAAATGTCCATGGTAATTAAACAGACAATGTCACTAACAGATCAGTTCTGCTTAATCTTGCTTCAAGAATTTAAATTGTTATTTAAAAGTATATAAAAGCTCTTGTCTTTACTTCCCATTCAGTAGTAAGTTACTATAATATGTGATGTTTTTTCTTGAGTATTTTCTGAAGAACCAAAAACCCAATAAAATAGTGACAGTTTTCTAACATTTAAATTAATATATTAACAGTATATTATCTTTATATTGCCTATAATAATTTAGGTTTCAAATCAATGGAAAAGCATTGATGGGATGTGTAATGGAAACGCTAAGTCACAGCTTGAGGCAGTGATTGAGCACCTGGTGGGAAGGCAGGGCCAACCAAAGAAGCTCAGGTGCATGAAATGCAGCTGACTGACTGTAAGGGGGTAGAGACAGGATCCACTGCCTCCCAGACTTCATTTAAGGGTTGGCAGTGGAAGTATTCTGTTGGAGATTCCTGCTTACCTGAGGCCTTCTGAAGGTTAGAAGCTTTATTTGTTTGTTTGTTTGTTTGCATTCATGGCTGCTGCACTTGGTTTTATCCTCACTGGCTGCAGCTTGGGCCTCTGCTACTATTCTTAAAAGAGGTTGTTAATATAGTATCTATGTGTCTTAGTCATGTCTTTAAAGCTATTTCTACAGAAGATGGTAAACATGCATATCTGTTTTTGGAACTTGTGTCTGTTTAAATGAGCTCTTTCGTTAAGGACTGGTATGGATGAGAAGGACAATACAGATCAGCCTCCTCTCAGCAAAAGTTCAATTCAAATTCATGTTCTTCTAACTGCTTTATGTTTAGTCATACTTCAGCTTAGACCTATGCTGAGTACTCTCTGGCTAACTTTTTCAAAGATAAATCACTGACCATGTTTCATTTTAATATATCTAGCTTAAATATTTGGAGGGGGGGAAAAAAAAAACAGAAAAAACAAAACCAACAATAATAAAAACAACAATTAAAAGAAACCAAAAAAACTCCCTTCACTTTTCCATTTAGCACTGAAACATCAGTTTAAAGAACATTGTGAGTTTGTGTAATTTACCAGAAACATATTCATAAGGTCCCTAATGATTTAATGCACTTCAGTGTCATATTGATATTCAGTATAACACAAGTCAAATAAATAATGAAGTAATAGAAGCATATTTTCCCTGTTCGATTCTGTATTACAGTATAGTTTCAGGAAGACATATCTCAGTTTGCAGGTTTATAGAGTGACTACATTTATTTCAGTGTTGATTTACAGTATTATTGAGAAGGACTTGGGGTTTTCAGTAGATGATGTAAGTCAAAAGTATGTGCTTGCAGCCTGGAAGGCATACTGTATATGGGCTGCATCAAAAGAGGGGTGGCCAGAAGGGTATGGGAGGTAATTGTCACCTTTTGCTCTGTCCTTGTGAAGATCCACCTGGAGAAATGAGACCAGATGTGGTGTCTCCAAAACAAGAAAAGAAGAGCTGTAGGAGTTGGTGCAGAGGAGGGCCACAAGGGTGATCAAAGGGCTGGAGAACTTCTTGCATGAAGAAAGGCTGAGAGAGCTGGGCTTGTTCAGCCTGGAAAAGAAAAGGAGAGACCATGTTGGAGGGAACCTTAAAGATAATCTAGTTCCAACACCTCCCTCTAGCCCAGATTGCTCAAAGCCCCATGCAGCGTATCCTTAAATGCTTCTAGAGAGGGGGTATTCACAATCTCATGGGGCAACCTGTTCCAGTATTTCACCATCCTCACAGTAAAGAATTTCTTCCCCATATCCAGTCTAAATCTACCACCTTACAGTTTAAAATCATTTTCCCTTGTCCTGTCACTATATGCCTTTATAAAAAGTCCCTCACCAGTTTTCCTTTAGGCCCTTTTCAGATACTGTAAAGCCACTATAAAGTCTCTCTGGAGCCTTCTCTTCTCCAGGCTGAGGAGTTCCAGCACTCTCAGCCTGTTCTCGCAGAAGAGGTACTCTAGCTCTCTCAGAATCTGCAGGCCCTCCTCTAGACCTGCTCCAGTAACTTCTCATGTTGAGAGCTTCAGAACTGGATGCAGCACTCTGGGTGAGGTCTCACAAGAGCAAAGTAGAGAGGCAGAATCACTTCCCTCAACCTATTGGGCACGATTCTCTTGAAGCAACCCAGGATACAGTTGGACTTCTGGGCTGTAAGTGCACATTGCCAGTTCTCATGGAATCTTTCATCAAACATCCTTCAAATCCTTCTCCTCAGGGTTGCTCTTCAGCCAATCTCCTCCCAACCTCTATCTGTACTTGGAAGTGCCCTGACTGAAGTGAAGGACCTTGCACTTGGCATTGGTGAACTTCATGAGTTTGGCATGGAGCTCTTGAGCCTGTCCAGGACCCTCTGGATAGGATCCTTTCCCTCTAGCATGTCAACTGCACCATTCAGCTTGGTATCTTCTTAATACCTGCTGAGGGTGCTCTCCATCCCACTTCGCCTACAAAGATGTTAAATAACAGCAGTTCTAACACAAATTATGAGGAATGCCACTCATCACTGTTCTCATCTCAGACACTGAGCCATGGACTGCAATGCCGAGTGTGATTTTCCTAGATACAGAACGCAAAAGGGGGTTTAGGTAACCATAAATATAGAAAATCAACATAGAGGCGTTTCAATTTCATCAGAGGAAATCTGTACATTATTTGTATTTAGCTTGGCACATTAATTTCCAATTAATTTGATACAAATTTTTACTCTTTCAGATTTTAAATTGATCCTAACAATTAGCATATACTTTAGGACATGAATGTGCAGCGAGGAATGTCATGTGATAAAATTATATCAAATACAAGGCAGGAAAGTAGGGCCTAGATTAGTGGTAGATGTGGAAGAAGAAGAAAGCATGAAAATGTGTTCTTCAAGACTTAGGTACTCAGTTTTTCATCAGATTTGTTTATACTCATCAGGAAAAGCATCATAGCTATTTTTACTACATGTTCATGTGTGATGCTATCCAATATTGAAAACAGTTCATTATGAAAGCATGAACAGTTACTATAGTTTGAAGGTTTTGTTATCAAGCAAAATGTTTTACTTATGTAAGTTTTTCTTTAGGAATTACAAAAGCATAACTGGAACTGCTAAGCACATTAGAGATGAGCCAGCTTGCCTGTAAAGACTTGGAATGGTCAGTTGTTGACAGGCATATATTGGAAGCAATTTTGACCAAAAGACTCTTGGGTGATAATTTAGGTGTTCAGGCAGAGTGCAAAACCAGATAATCTTTAATTCATCTGTGATGGTTCTCAACAGTATAGTTAAGTGAACTCCTATTTGGTATTGATTTTAAGACATGCATGATTTCTCTAAGGAAAAAGAAACTTTGTAACACAGTCTAAAGTTTGTAGAGGGAAAGTTTTAAAAGCTTTGAAAACCTTGCTCTGTGTATATAAATTAGATGCTGTATTTGTATTCCAGAAACTTTCTTTGCCATGTGTATTATTGCACATATCACTACTTCATAGAATCATAAAATGGCCTGGGTTGAGAAGGACCTCAAAGATCATCTAGTTTCAATTCTCATGCCACAGGAAGGGTTGATAAACACTAGACCAGGCTGTCCGGAGCTGCATCTAGCCTGACCATGAGTGCCTTCAGGTATAGGACATCCACAACCTCCTTGGGCAACCTGTTCCAATGTGTCACCACCTTCTGTGTGAAAAACTTTCTCCTAATATTTAACTTAAACCTCCCCTGTCTCAGTTTGAGACCATTCCCCCTTGTCCTATCACTATCCCACTTGTACACAGCTGTTGCCCCTCCTGTTTACATGCTCCCTTCAAGTATTGGAAGACCACAATGAGGTCTCCCCCGAGCCTTCTCTTCTCCAAGCTAAAGAAGCCCGATTCACTCAACCTTTCCTCACAGGAGAGGTGCTCCAGCCCTCTGATCATCTTAGTGGCCCTCCTCTGGACCTGCTCCAAGAGCTCCTTGTCCTTTCTGCACTGGGGGCCCAAGGCCTGGGTGCAGTACTGCAGATGGGGTCTCATAAGAGCTAAGTAGAGGGGGATGATCACTTCCCTGCTGGCCACCCCTTTTTTAATGCAGCCCAGAACACAGTTGGCCTTGCAGGCTGCAAGTGCATACTGCTGGCTCACGTCCAGCCTCTTGTCCACCCGGACCCCCAAGTCCTTCTCTCTTCTCCTGATCTCAAGGGGTTCTTTGCCCAGTCTGTATAAAAACTTGGGATTGCCAAGTGCAACACCCTGTACTTGACCTCGTTGTACCTCATTAAGGTCACATGAGTTCACTTTTCCAGCCTGTCTAGGTCTCTCTGGATGGCATCCCTTCCCTCCAATGTATCAACTGCACTGCTCATCTTGGTGTCATCTGCAAACTGGCTGACGGTGCACTTTGCTTTGTGGTGCATTTCAGATGTTCATGTTAAGCAGTGTGTGTGAAAAGTTACATTCTTCAAAATAGGATAAATAGTAACTGACAATTGCATAGGTAACTAGACTTTATAAACAGATCATGACTAGAAAGTAGTATTTTTATTCTCACTCTCATTCTGGTTCTTGCAGTGAAGTACCAGCAGGCATTATTTCCTTCTATTGATGAAACTACATCAAAAGGTAGTGCTAAAATTGTTTCCTTAAAATAATGGCATAATAGTTTAGTTGTTTAATTAATAGTTTAGTAGTTTAAAATAAATCATTCAGGTTGCAGTTTCTTAAAGCCCATCTTTTCAGCTCTCTCACTACACAGACTTTTTTTTTTTGCATAGAAGTTCACTATCCAAACCATAGATTTGTAGACTTTGAAGATAAAAGCAGGCAGAAACGGAAGAATAAAAGGCGGTCAGAATGCATAAGCTTTCTTCTTTTTGTGCTGCATGGGAACTGTTAGGTTGTGGCCTGAACCAGTGATTGAATGCTTGGTAAAGGAGTGTGGCCGTTCCTGGGAGCACAGTGGAAGCAATTCACCTGTGTCATCAGAAGGGGTGGACCTTGGGTCTTCCCCTCCCTAACCTCATCTAAGGGCTAGCAGCCAAAAGGGAAGCTTCTCTAATTAGTGACTGCCTCCTTTTGGGAGCTTTCTTGTGAGCCCTTATGTTTTAAACAGGCTGTGCAATTCCTTCTTTGTTAACATATTGTGGCTAATACCTTGCTTAGGTTGGCCGCAAACTGGTCAGAGGCAACTATATGCTTCCATTTCATATCCTGCAAGTACTATTCCGCAGTAGAAGAAATGATTAATAACCCTCTAAACTATTATTACTTTGATTGTATCTAATATGAGAGCCTGAGCTCAATTTTTTGTGCAGTAATTTCTGGATATTTTGCATCCAGTGACACTTGCATTAGGGACTCCCACTGACATCCAATATAAACATTCAAAATAAAAATCCTAGTATAATTCAAATTTCATTCTACAAAATACAACACTTTTCAAACGAGAGCTGACCAAACAGTAATAAATAATCATATTTTACATTATGAGATATTAATTGTTCCTGTAAACAAGGGAGAAGCAACACACATCATGTTTATTAGCTTCTATAGGACTTCGACATTTCAGTGTTAAAATCACTAGGAAAACATTATCTAGGTGAAATAACCATATGCTGGGTGCAGAATGCATAAATATAGACTGAAGGAACATGTTAAGAGAAAGCTAGGTTTATCCGTGTCATGGTTTTACGTTTTTTGGTTTTCAGTATTCCACATCAAAACATCATGTAGTGTACTGGAACTAAAGTGGTAACGCTCCAATTCTACGTACCTATCCCTGTACATGACAGAAGTCATGGGATCTGACCCTTCTGGGTGGAACAGTCTTTTACTGCCTGGCAGTGGGTGCTGGAGGTTGCTTTCCTAGCCATTCCAAGCTTTTCAGGTTTGAATCAGTCTCAGGAACTCTCTCTCTCCTATCTCATTTGATTTATCAGTCTCAATTTCAATTAGATCTTATTATATTGTGTTATTTTGCATTCCAATATCATAGTTAGTAAAATAAGTTTTCCTTCATAGATTGTTGCCACTTTTTCCTTCCCCTTCCCGTTTTGTGGGGCCGGGGTGGGGATGGAGGGGCAGAGACCTACTGCCCCATATCATGGGCATTATCATCAATCTAGTTAATGCTGTGACAACCTGCTGCCCTCTAAAAGTTCTTATTAGAAATATGCCTTTACTGATAGCTTTGGTTTCACATTTCTCTTAGTCATGTACCTTATGTCTCCCAGTATAATTAAAGAAACAGAGTAAGATAGCCTGATAAGTGTGAATTTCATATAGAACAAGTATTTTCTCAGTGTACAAAAACAAGCTGTTGAATTTTATAAAGGAAACAGAAAATTTCAGTGTTGGCAATAGGAATGCTTTATAATGTCCAAATTGAAGCTGTTCCAACAAATTCAATAGGTGTAATTAAATAACAATCTTCTCTGTCATAACTACCAGATATTAGAATATAACTGAATCAATATCATTTAAAAAATATTAAAGGTCTTAGTTGAGAAATTAAGGAATTGAGATCTTCTGATCTTGCAGTTGTTAAAATCACTATCTGTGTCACGTTTAGCCTATCAATCATGCATGCTTAGCTCTTACAATGGATTTGGTTGTTTTTGTTGACTTTAATATGAATTTTCCTATAAAACATCGATGAAATACATTGGAGAGAAATAGAAATAAGTGGTGCAATAGTCCCTGCATCTTAAAGGTGTTACAATGTTTTTACATTGTTGACAAGTCTTGAGAACAGTCTGTTTTCTAGGTCTATTAGTATTTTATTTGAAAGTTTCTGTTATGCCAGAAGATGTCATTATCAGCCCTGTCTTTATTTCAATACCATAGATCATTTGATTGTGTGCAGCCCAAATAATATTTGTAGTTGAAGCTGAAAATGAGACAAATTTGATTGGATGTTCTGGTTTGTATAGCAATCTGAGAGCAGACTTCAAAAATCTGTTGCAACCCATACTGTTGGAGAAATATTCTGCTGTGTTTCAGTCAAGACAAAGGTTCCCAAATAATCATTCATGAAAAAAAACTTTAAATACATAGATTGCTCTGAAAATAATGTTTTCTGTATGTTTCAATGGAAAATAAGATTTTAAAAGAGCACAAGAACACAATTTGATAGAGAAAATTTTCAGCTACGAGATGCTATTTCTCAGCATAGTCAACACCATTAGTTATCCATTTTTGGCAGTGATGACAGAACCTGCATTCCATGCTAGTAAAAACCTGACTCGCTGTCACCACTGCTGAAATGCAGCACCTGTTGCCTCATTATACTCACATCCACAGTTTGATCTTTACAAAAGTTCAGTAAACATCAATAAATGGGTGCCATTTATTCAACATAGAGGAACTCACTGATACATCTTTGCTTTATACTCAGTTCTGTGTCACACATCATTTTGTCAGACTTCCCCTCAACTGCCATCTGTCACACGACAACAAAATATACAGAAATATTTGTGGGAAGATTCAACCTTTACTGCAGTACCACCAACATATGCCCTTACTTTGTGTGCCAATATATTAAAATAAGAGGCATTACTTCTGGAGCAGACCTCATAAAACTGAAAAATGTTGAGTATAACAGAATTTCTTTTTTTGTCACCTCAGTGTTATGCAGCGTAGTTCTTAATAAGTACTCATGAATTGTCTTAAATATTTTATCCTAATCAAATCTAGATTACACTGCAGGTGGAAAATTAGCGTTAATTATATTGATAAATAGTCTTAGACCTAGCTTAACACTTCATAAGCTTTTAAGAAATAGGAAGCTTGATTCTAGGCTAGTTCCCATGGTTGCCTTACAGACAACATCTTTCATTTCATGAGGACAGTCGCATCCTTAAAAGAAACTTGTATCCTATATTCTGAGCAGGAGTGATTCTATTTATTCATGTGTCTCTTTTAATAACCGGAAAGATCTCCAAGTCAGACTTATATCTTTTAGGCTGTGAATCCTACAGGTTTTCAATATATCTTGACTAATCAATGTTGTGAGCACTGGAAATGCAGGTGAGTTGTTGCTTCAAGGGTTATAGATAGAACAGATCCACAATGTTGAAGAAGATAAAAATTCCCATTGCATTCAGTCCTCTGTTCTGTTGCAGACTGTAGACAGTCAGGATTGATGAAGCAACACACACCCGTCTGCAGCTCACTTGGGTTGGATTTGCCTGCTATAGTGGAAGGAAAGCTCTTTCGATTTGCAAAACAATTTTTAGTACTAGCTTTGAGGAATTCATTACAATTCATATTGTTTTGATTAGCTATCACTATATTTTCCCCAGCAGTATTTGTATTTCCACTTATCCTTCTTTATCTTACAGTATTCAAGAATAGTGTATTCCACTGCTTCTAATATTGGGTTGGATGTGGAACAATTATGATGATTCACTGTATTGTTGGTTCTTCATCCAGAAAGTGAAATATCTGAATCTGATACCAAATTGTGAGGAGACTAGATTTCTGGAATGTTAAGAGTCCTTCTGATATCATTTGAAGGAACTAGTAGAAGCTGATGGAGCTCTGACTTGTTTGTAGGTGGCTCAGATTCATTGTTCTTTCTTCTGAGCACTGAGCTTTGATATTGATATAACAATACTTAGTTCAAGAAAGTCTATGGTTTTTAATATCTATCATGTTAAAGTCTGGGATCATGCTTAGTCTTACATATAGGTGATGCCCAGTGAGATAAAGGAAGAGCTGAGTTTGGTGTTTTTCTTCTTACTTTTAGATTCTCTTTAGGCAAAAAAAGAAAAAAAAAATATCTGTAATATTGCCACAAGAGTTTATCCATCAAGGTATATGTATGGTTGAACTGAATGCACAATAATGAAAGATATGCAGTCTAAATGTAGTTATTTTTATGTTTGTTACCATGTTGTAACAGATAAAATATGAAGAAAATCAACTCTGATCCAATTGAAATCAAGGCACTTCCACATTGCCTAGTTATTGAAAGCGAATATACGTATGTAAATTATTTTTCTTTGCGGCTGGTGGGATAAAATGCATAATGCATTTTCAGCTTAACTTTCAATTAACACCTGCATTTACAACCTGTTGGAAACAGACAAAGCAGGCAAGCTGTTATGCATTGAAGAAACAATGAACTGTCTGAGGTGTAACAGTGTGTAACCAGTATTCTGTAAATAATCATTACATAGAAAACAATTCCTTTGCAATAGAAAGTAGTCAACTAGTTCATATAGGTTTTGGCAAACACTACTGTTCCAGGACTTAGATTAAGATGGCATTCAAAGAAAAGATCACTTTTTGCTCATGGCTTCATACCATCTTTACTGGAGAGGTGTTAATCAAATAGGATGAATCTCTATCTGGAAGAATCTTACAGGAAAAAACTTCGTAAAAAACAAGATTACTTACATGGTAGAATTTATTTGAAAGTTACCAGAATTACCTTTTTCATAAATCAAAACTTGAAAGATCTTAATTTTTTTACTGGCATTATAGACTGGAATTTTTACTGAGATTTGTAAGAATATATTGGATATTTCTTGATCATATTGTTTCTTTCAGTGAATATGATTACATCATTGTGCATATAATTTATACATATTTAAATTTTAGTTTTTATGTAATTGTATAGTAATAATGCAATAGCCTTGAAGTAACACTGATTTATGAATGAATATGCTCCAGAAACTGGAAAAGGATTGAATCAGCAGTGATGAAAGTATAAGTAACTGTTCAAATGGGCAAACAGCTTTAAGTTGCTGGCTCAGCTTCAATCCGGGTTGCACAAGTTAGACTACATTGACCAGACTTCAGCTTCAATCCGGGTTGCACAAGTTAGACTACATTGACCAGACTTCAGCTTCA
>JAPSGF010000034.1:5789944-5841237 GCA_035772895.1 Perdix hodgsoniae
AAAAAAAAAAAATAATAATTAGTGTAATCTTAATCTGTTTTCCTAAATCAAAGGAAAGATGATTAGAAGGCAGTACTGTAATATCTTACAACTCATGTTGTAGAAAAAAAAAAAAAAAAAAAAAGAAGCATTTCATTTGATTAAAGTATATATTTGGTCAAGGATTTATGAAAAATATTTCACATATTTCCAGGAATTTTGTTGGTAATATGTAGTGGCCTAATTTGCACTTATTCATAGATACTTTGAGAAGCATGTTATAGAAATGTCCTGGTCTTACTCATCTCCTTTTGCTGCTCTACTTAATATTTCTTCAGTACCTTTTATTTCCATTATACTCTGCAGAAGTTTGTGAGTTAAATCTAGGATTTTATTGACTTGACTATGGCTAATCTCTCTGTTTCTGTATGCATTTATATTGGTTTAGATTGGGTTCATACACATATCCACCTATGCTAATATTGCTTAAATTTGAGGGCTTAATTTTCTGTGAGAAATTTAAAAACAAAATGTGTGTTAATGATCTACAGATCATAAAATGGCTTGGACTGGGAGGGAATTAGGGATCATCAAGTTCCAACCCTCCTGCTGCACAGGCAGGGCCTTCAGCCTCTACATTTAATCCTAGACCAGGCTGCCCAGGACTCCATCCAACCTGGCCCTGAATACCTCTAGGGATGGGGCATCCACAACAACTCTCTCTCGCTGTATATAACAACCTATATACATATCATCAGATTATATGTAGAAGATAACAGTTGGAGCCATTTTCTTTCCCTCAACAAAATCAATTAGCAAGTCAGTAAAATAAAATAAAATCAGTATATTTGACAAAAATTATTCCCCTACTAGCAACACTTCACTTTCTCCATCATCTAATCAATATAAAAACATGTTTAGTTGTGACATTTCAGCTACTACCGTAAGATCCCAAAGGCTATCACTATTTCATTGTTCCTAGTATTTTATTATGTTTCCCTGGTATTGCTATTCTGAAAAAACTGTTGCTAAAATTTATTTTGCAATTGCTCAAAAATAACAAAGAATAATGAATAATGTTTTACCTTCACTATCCCATTACTACTGAAATAAGTTTGAGATGCCTCAGAATAATAATAGATGTGGTGGAATGAAAAGAGTAGTTGCAATAAGAAGGAATGGAGTGAAAAAGATGGTAGGTAAGTCCTTTACAGACAATTGGAAAATAACTACTGCAGTTGCTGAAACTTTAAATGTCAGTCCCAGATGTACCCATTAACTGAGGCACCCAAAAGGATAAATTTTGTGTTTAACGAGGAGTTGCATTCAGGAAAAAAAAGTACTTCTACTCTTCTATTTCCCAACTTGGACACTGGAACAAATTGCCAGCTTTCATAAAAGAGAGAAAGTAAAAATGGACGTGTACTCCATAGTAAATACTGTGCAATGCCTTCATGAGTAACATCTGGTTTCCAGAAATCCGGAAAGAGCATCTTAAAAACTGACAGTTCTAGCTTTGTAAAACACACAAAAATATACAATCTGATAATAGATAATAAATTCAATAAATAATAATATTTATAATAATAATAATTTATTATTAAAATGTTTATAATAATAATTTAATAAATAATTATATAATGGATAATAAATTTTAAAATAAATGCATTTTGATGTTAGTTCACAAGAAAGAATACACAGCTGTTATGAACCCAACAATACAACAATTTGCACTTGAACTTTAATTTTTCTGGCTAAGAAATTGGTTTGGTAAGTAGAGAGCTACTGTATGTTTTCCTCATCCCACAATAATTTTATTTCTGCTGAATCATATTAATAGTGTGGTTAACTATCTCATTGTTCTAATGTGGGAGCATAGTCACAAAAAATATGTATTTGGAAGTTATAGTCTCGATAGCACTGCATTCCCAGTATGAAAAAAGTCAGTAATGGAACAAAGGTAACTCTTGGGTTAATTAAAAAAATAAAAAATAAAATAAAATTGCCAAGTAGAAAATAGAAGTCATTACCTCGAGCTGTAATTTTTGAGTCCCTTACTGAAAAACTGAAATTCAGTTTGCGGTGTCTGTGCTTTAGAAAAGCTATTTACAAATTGGAAAGAGTTCACAAAAAGTATGGGCGAATCATTTGAGGTCTAGCAAATTTTCTGTACAGAAAAGAATAAAAGGAGTCCAATCCACTCATTTTAAAAAAGATGATTAATTTGAAGTTTGATCGCAGTATGTAATTATCTATTTATGAAGACTTCTGGTAATAGACAAAACTTTAACCTATCACACAGAAGAATAGAAATAAAAATAGGATGGAATATGGTTTTAAAAAAAAAAACAAGAAGAAAGTTTGTATTTTAAATTGTGAAGGCATTTAACCATTTTCTAATAGTGGGATACATTCACCATCATACTGACACCCATCATCCTTTTAAACCATTGGCTGAAGATGAACTTAAAGATGTAGGAATTGCTCAGAAACCTTCTGTTTGCAGCAAGTCAAACTGAATTATCACATGCTCTTCTAGGCTTCAAACATTTAATTTTTCTAATAGAAAAGAAGGTAAAGTGACATTTCTTTTATGTCACTTTTAAATTATTACTAAAAGACTGCCTTTTAGCACACACTATATATTTTTTTTCCTTCTGTCTCAGCCATAAAGCCTACTTCGTTTTGACAACTGGTAATGAGGATCTGATGAGAAATTGGAAAAACTGCAAATTACTTCGGTAAATGAGAGTGTTTGATTCAATGGTGAGACAATAAAGAAACTGGAGTGAGTCTGTTTTAGTCCTTCCTTAATCTACAAATATTCCACTTTTCCAAACCATAAATGTGGACATCAGATTGCCATGACTGCATCATCATAGCAAACTTCCAGATGGCTTATAATAACTTCAGCATTATTTTGGCTGCTTTCTCCCATACCACCAGCTACTCAAGAAAACTGAGATTTTATTTTCATTAGTAATTCTTTTCACGGGTAATAGAGACATTATAAAATCCTTCTTTTGCACCTTCCGCTGTTAAGTTTTGGTAAATGATGGATAATTCTAGCTTTGTTTCATAACACACATACCATGTTATTGCCATTTCCATGGCATTTAGGATGTATTTGTGCTATCACAGAAATATCAGTTTGACCTTTCCTTATGGTATTTCAAGTATATTTCAGATTTCTCTTATAAAGTTTTAGACTTCATTAGGCACAAGGGCTATGTTTGTGATTAACCTCATGTTCCTGTTGTCTTTTGCGCACAGAGTCAGTTCACACTTTATTGCTTAGTGGTGTCCTTAATCAAGAATATATCTTTAAATACGGTCAGATGTGGGGGACTTTATAGCACCTTTGTTTAAGAGTAGGCAATACAAGAAAAGCTAATCTGCAAAATGAGGTTGAAATAAGACTTCTGATTAGTGTCATGAGCATTTTCATGTGTATGTGAGTACTGGAAAAAGGATTTTTTCTTTTCTTTTTTTTTTTTTTTTTTTTCCCGCCTCCAATAATAACGCATATCTGTGCAAAAATAAGCAGATTGTTTGTCTAATTCTCATTACTATTTTTTTTTTTTTTTCCTTTCAATGCAATCTGCAACCTACAATGGAAGCAGTATAGTTCTTTGGGCAGAAAAAGAGTTTGGAATAACAGAGTTCAAAAATTGATTTACATCAATAATATTTTAAAAGACAATTTTTTAAATAGTGCTAAACACAAAGAGCAACATTACAAAACATATGAGAATATGAGTGTTCATTTTCCTATGGAAAAACAAATTTTGAAACAATGTTTTAGAAAAAAAAAGATCAGATTTTTGTGTCAGTCAGTGAAGTGCGTTTTAATGCAAAAGCATCTTATATATTTAGGTATTAAAAACAAGTAGATCTGAAATCTGATGCTTTCACTCCAACATGAAAATAAGCAAGATTAAGTTCAAAGCAGGTAACTGCTGCATAATAGCCCTGATGACTATTAGTTTGGGGAATACATGTAATTACTTGACACCCAATCTTTTTTACTGTAACGTGAGAAAGTCTTCATAATTCATAATGGAGACATAGATTTGTCACTTGTGTGCTCTGTATGTTATAGATTTATATAAGAAGTTTTTATAAAATACGAGGGCTTTTTGGTTATGCTTTCTTCTCTGTTAAGATGTACATTTCTAGTTATCATTAATACCTCCAAGGGTGCTTTTCTAAAATTTTGTCTTCTCTTAGATGACAAAATACAAAATAGTGACTGAATACAAAATAGTGACTGTATCCAGAAATAATGGAAAGATGTGGACCACTGATTTACAGCAAAATAAATGACAGCACAGGATGTATTTTTGCTTCCAGATTTGTAATTGGGCCTGTTAGTAATGGATGTTAAAATTACATTAAGGATAGGTTACATAAATAATACAAAAGTATATTAGAAAGAAGCGCAATAAGATTTTATAACTGGAATTCCCATGTCTGTAGAAGTTATGAATCTGCAGAACTGGGGATAAGATTGATGGGAAATTGCTGAAGTCATGACACAGACACAGATGGAAGTCTCATTTCTAGATCCTGTGTCTTCTGTGTCTTTCTGCTCATGCCATTAGTTTTAATTTTGTAATTTTCTATGACTTTTATTTTACTTAATTTTTATTTCATGCTAGATTGTCAATGAACAACAGAAAACAACATATGAAAGGCACCTCAGAAAAACTCACACTGATTATATTGTATGGTATAGGGATCTCTGTTCCTTTGCAAATGTGGCCTTTGTTCACAGCATTCCCAGCATAAGACTGTTTTGCTTTAGTTAGACTAGAGACCTCCTAGTTCAGAACTGTGCTAGAGGATATGCTTCTAGTCTGCAAAGAGACCAAAAAAATTTTTTTTTAAATGTTATATGGATTCTTATATGGAACTCACGTTCCATGCACTGTGGTGTTTACCTTCCAGTCTTTCTCTGATTCAGTGTCACTTTCCTGTGTCATGTAACCAGACATTTCAGACTCTGTAGCTCTGTAGTATTGCCAACCTCCTTGCAACCCTGTCCGGTCAGGAACACTGCATCAGCGCCCCACCATCTGCATCCCACCCAGTGCAGAGACACAAGAGATGTACAGCACAGGGTGTAGCTTGAGTGCCGATTTACTGCTGCGCAGCAGCTGCTTTATATCCCATGACATGCAACCACCCCGTGACCAGTTAAGCACCACCCAGGACCACCCTCTGTATCTCCATCCGCCGTAGCGTGAGTACTGCCCACACTGAGTACCACCTACCCTGTAGCACATAATCTTCACACTGTGGAGGTAATCACTGCCAATCAGAATTGAGGCAAAAGAGTGATCAAAGGTCTTACATCTTTTTTCTTACATTCTCAGCTCCTGTTCTTTAGTCTTTGACAGTAAAGATAAGATACTGTTCAAATAAAAGTGGTCTTTGTTTATTTGTGCATGACTCAATTTGACCTCTGACCCAGTAGTGCTCCTGCTGGGGGTATCCATAGGCTGACACTCCCTCAGGTCTCACCCACTGCTGCACCATGGGCTCCTCCATGACTGAACGGGGAGATCTGCTCCGCACAGTGCCCATGGGCTGCAAGAGGATGGCCTGCTCCTCTGTGGGCCTCTGCTGGGCTGCAGGGAACTTCTGTTCTGCTCTGACCTTTGTGCCTGCAGTGCTGCTTCTCTCCCATTTCTCACTCCTCTCTCCCACCTGCTGGTGCTCGGTAGTGTTTCCCTGTCTTCAGCCTGCTTTCCCAGAGCCCGCCCAACATTGCTCATGGCTCAGCTCTGGCAGTGGTGGGTCCCTGTTGGAATGGCTGGAGCTCTGCTCTGACACGTGCTAGTGCTAGGCTCTGCTTACTGAGGCTCTCCCATCCATTCAGCCCTGCCTCCAAATCTTCCCAAATAAGCTCAATGCAGACACAATAACTGAAGTTGATTTCAAAGGACCATCCATTACTTTATTTTGCATTATTTTACTATTTGGAAGTGAGATAAGTGTTTCACAGTAATAAAATTTAACTTTTATCAACTGTAAGCAAGCTCAGAAAGCATGAAAAGAGACTTGTCTAGGCCAGACTTCAGGGAAAAAAAAAAAAGAAAAAAAAAAAAAGTAGAAAGATATGTGTTGTAGTTTAGTTGATTCTGTCACAAATGTTAGGGATTCTTTACCCCTTTTCCTCTTCTGTCCCATGAAAAACCCAACCAAGATAAGGAGAGATAACTAGTTTGCTACAAATTATAGACGAATGTAAGACAATGTGACATGAAAAAGAATTACAGGTAATAAATCAAAGAAAGGGAGAGAGAAGCATTCTGACTATTACTCACTGCACTACTTGAATAGAAGCGAGCCTTTTCTGACATCACTGTGCTATTTCACTTCTTTTACCTGAAATTGGAAATCCTACAGAGAATACTAGGCACTTCTGGGATCTGCAGTCTGTCTCTTCTCAACGTATCTTCATCTCAGGGAGCCAAAGCTCATGTAAGAATAGGCAGTGCTGCCAGGACCCAGAACATGCAAATAACCAACATTGCTAGAAGCTGATGGAGGAAGTGCAGCTGCCCCGCACTATGTTCCAGCACTAAACAGCTAGTTTGATGTCATGATATGGAATAATGATAAAGCCAGGACAGTGAGCCAAGTTGCAAATTGGGGAGTGTGAGAATCCTTCTTTATTTTTTGTCTCAAAGCTTGCTTCCTAAGGTATTTCTTGTGATAAGACTGACTTGTCTAGGAGATGAGTGATGGGTGTTGCCATGTGGCAATCAACATCACTGTGTGGACAGTGTTAGATGTTTGCCTCTGGAAGAGAGTGCTCAAGATGGTTTATTGGCGGAAGATCTGGCCTGTGATCGAACTCCAGCTTGCTATGGGAAACTGAGGGATGATGCCATTGTATCCTGTGAAGGCAAGGTACAAGTTGGTGCCTCCCTGCTTCTTCTTATCTGCTGGTAAAGCCAGGAAGATAGGAAACTGCTGAGATCACAGAGCCAGAAGCTGCCACTCCAAGGAGAGCTGACTCAACCACTTTGGATTTGAGCTGTCACTCCAAAGATAGCTGACTCGACCACTTTGAAAGCATTGAAAAGGAGCCATCATCGCCTTGTTCATGGTTCACCACCGTTGTCAACAGAACAATAATGCCCAAGGAACCACCACTTCTGAAGATCAAAGACTGAACTATGAACCACGCTGGATCCATGGTGGTGACTATGTCCCCCTTGCTTCCTATAAAGACTCCTTGCTTCTTCTTTCCTATATTTTCTATTGCCCTCCTTCCCTTACCCATTACCCCAATTCATAATAGCGTCCGTCCTCCCCTTCCCCATCTCCCTAATTAACATCTGTAATAAACTGGTCGGACCAACATTTGAACCGCTGTTTCTTAATCTCATGCCGGGTATACAGATATTAAAAGAACCTCCTCTTCCTCCTATAAATTGGAGCGAGACAGGGAGATACACTTGAAAAAGTAAAATGGAAGTTAATTCATAATTTGTGACTATTTCATGTTATTCTACTTTATATATGTATAAAATATATATATATATATTTTTATATAAAAGAAATGTGTAAAGAACTCTATAATATACTTTTTTAGAACTTTTGTTATCTATATATATGTTATATATATATATATAATTACAAAGTTCTTGAAACCATGTACAGGAAAAATCAAAAACTGTATTGCAGACTGGGTTCTATTCACTAATTTGTACTCAGCAATTGTATTCATCCATCATATGTTTTGCTACAAATATCCCTTTTGGACATTACCCATTGCCATTCCCCTTTCCTAAGACTTTCATTATTTATTTATTTATTTATTTATTTTCTCTATCCTCTACCTTTTTTTCCCCTTTATGGGAACTGCTGAATCACAGCCTGAACCTCTGATTGATCACCTGAGGCAAGCAATGAGTCAGCCACAGGTACACAGGTGAAATTCACCTGTAGTAATTCATCTGTGCTACCAGAAGGGGTGGAGCCTGGCTCCACCTCTCCTACATCCCGTTTAAGTGCTGACTGTCCCTGAGGAAGGATTTCTTCCTGGAGATTGCTCCCTGTGGTGAATATATCAGTATATGTTGAAGATAACTAAATTTAAGATAATATTCAAGTAATACGAATTTCAGAGGGATTTGTCCCAAGAGTGATAGAAGTTACATAACTCAGCAAAAGTTTTTTTAGAAGTGCATTATTTGTCATTTCAGATATTCATCTTAGATTTGGTTAAAATTGTGTGCTAGTTTTTAAAGATAGATGCTATGCACTTAGGTTATAGAAAGTACTGTACACTCATTTTTATACTGTTGAAATTTAGAATAGTCACATATTGATGCACTTCAATTTGTTCATAGTCATTATTCATCAGAAGGAAGAAAAACTCCCTTCCACCCTGCCTCCCTCCGCGACATAGGTATACAAATTTCAGCCCAGCAGGCACAAAGTCTTTAATGAAACTGCACTGATTAATGTGCAGTTATTTAAGTTTTAGAGTATTTACCTGTATTTTGCACAAATATAACAGGCAGTAGCAACGTCCTCTTGATGACAGTTGCACTGAAACTAGCACATACAGCAGGATTTATTTAAAGAAATCAAAACATTTTTTGATTGGGAAATCCCAGAACTATAACAGAGTTTAACATGCTACTGAAATATTAGAATAAACATCATTCCCTAATTCAAAAGCAATAAAAACTGGAAATATTTATCTACAATTTACTTAGGTGTTTATAATGAGTTAAAACAATGGTTTTCAGATGGCTAGATCTTCCAGGTGTGAATGGTATTCAGCTCTATGTGCTCACACTTATTAAAATATGTCACCCAGTGTCTGCCAACCTGAACCAGAGAATAATGAGAAGGATGTGTAATGAATGCTGATGAGTATAAATTGTATGAGTAGTTTGCTGGTTAATTATCTAACTGAATATATATTTTGTGGCACTTCTGTGTTAGTTCCAGTATTGTAAGTAAAATGTATATATTTTTTTTTTTTACTAAGGATGTATTTGTTAATAAAACTGTCCTGACTAGATTATGAAATAACTCACTTCAGTATGAATAACAGCTTTTGTAGTCAATGAAAAATACATATCTATGAGATGGTGTAGAAGTTGCTCTCTGAGACAGGATGGGAAAGATTATAAAGGCTAATGGGAAGGCTTCAAAGAAGTTTTCAAGGAATCTCTAGGAATAAGACTCCTGTGTCTTTATGGGTACTAGTACTACATCTAGGTCTGTTTCCTGGACAATATGTACAGACATTAAATGGCTGATGCATAAACTGCAAACTTTAACTGATGTGATGCTTTTACTTCTAGGCTTTATTTGATGTTTTTCTAATAACTTTGGAAGCTGGCTACCTGTGTGTGGGGCTGGTATACTCCTCCTGGCCCACTCTGACCTGATCTTCCACCCATCCTATTTGGGTGATGAATGTATATATGCATGCATGTAACAAGTGAAGCACAAACAATTGCTCACCACGCCCCAATTAATGCTCAGCTAGCCCCTTGAGAAGTGGAAGATGATGAGCTGAATTTCTGCCCCCTTTAAAACTCCTTCCATATGATGTAATATCTTATGGAATGTCCCTGCGACCAGTTTAAGTCATCTGTCCTGATTCTGTTCCCTTTCAGCTCCTTGGGCCTTTCACTGGCAATGACTTTGGCTCTCTAATACTGCTTAACAGTAACTATAAACATCTGTGTATTATCAACATTGTTTACCTCCTAGAACCAAAGCATAGCATCATACCAGACACTCTGAATAGAACAATTTTTCTCTCAGCTGAAACTAAGACATGAGTTTTCTTAAAACTCTATGTCACGGCGTTAACTAGATCAATCTATGCCCGTGACAGGGGGCAATATGCCCCTGCCCCTCTTACCCCCCCCCCCCGGCCCCACACAAAATGGGAAGGAAGGAGGGGAAGAAAAACAACAGCGGCAACAATCTATGGAGGAAAACTTATTTTACTAACTATGATATTGGAAATGCAAAATAACACAATATAATAAGATCTAATTGAAATTGAGACTAATAAATCAAAAAAGATAGAAGAGAGAGTTCCCGAGACCAAGTCAAACCTGAAAAGTTTGGGATGGCCAGGAAAACGCTGTCTCCAAGAGCCCACTGGCAAGCAGTAAGTGAGCGTTCCCCCCCCCGGAAGGGTCAGATCCCATGACTTCCATCACGTACAGGGATAGGTACATGGAGCCGGAGTATTAACACTTTAGTTCCAGTGCACTACATGATGTGTTGATGTGGAATACTGAAAACCAAAAAACGTAAAACCACGACATTCCACCCCTTATTCTACATCACTACATCATGCTCAATATATATATATACATATATGCAAACAAAATGATGAAAAGTGCATTACACACACAAGTCTATATACATATACATACAATTACTGTCTGCACTCCCCTAGCATCAAGTTTCCTTGTGGTACACATTGAACATCCCTGTTTCTTTGCATTACCCACCAAGTGGACCCTGGTCCCTGGGCAAAAACAGTATCACGGAGAGGTTTGCCCTTTCCAGAAGCTGGAAGAACCCAAACCATTTTACCCAACATGTTTTTTACATGTACAACAGGGACTTTATCTCCCTCTACAGTGTGTAGGGAGCTGGATTGGAAAGGACCGTCACGATTGATAGATCCTCTGGTATTGACTAACCAAGTGGCTTCCGCCAAATGCTTCTCCCAGTGCTTAAATGTTCCACCACCCATTGCTTTCAGCATAGTTTTTAACAATCCATTCCACCGTTCAATTTTACCAGAGGCTGGTGCATGGTAGGGAATATGGTAAATCCACTCAATGCCATGATCTTTGGCCCAAGTATTCACAAGAGAATTCTTGAAATGAGTCTCGTTATCTGACTCAATTCTTTCTGGGGTGCCATGTCGCCACAGGACTTGTTTCTCAAGACCCAGTATGGTGTTTCGGGCGGTAGCATGGGGTACTGCATATGTTTCAAGCCACCCCGTGGTTGCCTCCACCATGGTAAGCACATAACACTTACCACTGCGAGATCGTGGCAAGGTGATATAATCAACCTGCCATGCCTCCCCATATTTGTAGTTTTGCCATCGCCCTTCCTCCCAGAGTGGTTTCATCCTCTTGGCTTGTTTAATTATGGCACACGTTTCACAGTCGTGAATAACCTGTGCAATAGCACCCATGGTTAAGTCCACCCCTCGGTCTCTAGCCCACTTATATGTTGCATCTCTCCCTTGATGGCCCGAGGTCTCGTGGGCCCACCGAGCTAGAAATAATTCACCCTTGTTCTGCCAGTTCAGGTCTATTTGAGCCACCTCAATTTTGGCAGCTCGGTCCACCTGATGGTTATTTTGCTGTTCTTCAGTAGCCCGATTCTTGGGCACATGAGCATCTACATGGCGTACTTTCACGACCAAATTCTTTATCCGGGTAGCAATATCTTTCCACAGTTCAGCAGCCCAAATAGGTTTACCCCTTCTTTGCCAGTTATTTTGTTCCCACTGCTGTAACCACCCCCACAAGGCATTTGCCACCATCCACGAGTCAGTGTAAAGATAAAGTATTGGCCACCTCTCCCGTTCAGCAACATCTAAGGCCAGTTGGACAGCCTTTACCTCTGCAAACTGGCTTGATTCTCCTTTCCCTTCAGTGGCCTCTGCAACTTGTCATGTGGGGCTCCACACAGCAGATTTCCATCTGTGATGCTTTCCCACAATACGACACGATCCATCTGTAAACAGGGCATATTTTTTTTCATTTTCTGGTAATTCATTGTATGGTGGGGCCTCTTTAGCTCGTGATACTTCTTCTCCTGGTGATGTTCCAAACTTTTTACCTTCAGGCCAGTCCATGATGACCTCTAGGATTCCTGGACGGCTGAGATTCCCCATCCGTGCTCGTTGTGTAATCAACGCAATCCACTTACTCCAAGTGGCATCAGTTGCATGATGAGTGGAGGGAACCTTTTCTTTGAACATCCAGTTCAGCACTGGCAGTCGAGGTGCCAGAAGGAGCTGTGTTTCAGTACCGACTACTTCAGAAGCAGCCCGAAGCCCCTCATATGCAGCTAAGATCTCCTTTTCAGTTGGAGTGTAGCCCTCTTCTGACCCCTTATATGCTCTACTCCAAAATCCCAGGGGTCGGCCTCGGGTCTCTCCTGAGGCTATCTGCCACAAACTCCACGTGGGACCTTTCTCTCCAGCAGCAGTGTAGAGGATGTTCTTTATACCCTGTCCTGTCCGTACTGGCCCCAAGGCCACGGCACGGGCTATCTCCTGTTTAATCTGTTCAAAAGCCTGCTGCTGCTCGGGGCCCCATGTAAATTCATTCTTCATTCGCGTCACATGATAAAGGGGGCTTACAATGAAGCTATAGTTTGGAACATGCATTCTCCAAAAGCCCACTGCACCCAGAAAAGATTGTGTCTCTCTCTTACTAGTGGGTGGAGACATAGCAGTGATTTTGTTGATCACATCTGTCGGGATGTGACGACGGCCATCTTGCCACTTTATACCTAGGAACTGAATCTCCTGAGCAGGTCCTTTCACTTTGCTTCGCTTAATAACAAAACCAGCACGCAGAAGAATCTGGATTATTAGCTCTCCCTTTGTGAAGACTTATTCCACTGAATCGCCCCACACAACGATATCATCAATGTATTGCAGGTGCTCAGGAGCACTGCCCTGTTCCAGTACAGTTTGGATCAACCCATGGCAAATGGTTGGGCTGTGTTTCCACCCCTGGGGCAAACGGTTCCAAGTATACTGAACGCCCCTCCAGGTGAAAGCAAACTGTGGCCTACATTCTTTGGCCAAAGGAATGGAGAAAAAAAGCATTAGCAATGTCAATGGTGGCATACCATTTGGCTGCTTTTGACTCCAGTTCATACTGGAGTTCTAACATGTCCAGCACAGCAGCACTCAGTGGGGGTGTGACTTCATTCAGGCCACGGTAGTCCACTGTCAGCCTCCATTCTCCACTGGCTTTACGCACTGGCCATATGGGGCTGTTAAAAGGCGAGTGAGTTTTGCTGATCACTCCCTGACTCTCTAGTTGATGAATCAACTTATGAATGGGGAGCAAGGAATCCCTGTTGGTGTGATACTGCCGTCTGTGCACCGTTTTTGTAGCAATTGGTACCTGTTGCTCTTTCACTCGTAGCAGCCCCACAACAGACGGATCTTCTGACAGGCCAGGCAAAACAGACAGCTGCTTAATGTTGTCTGCGTCTACAGCAGCTATTCCAAAGGCCCATCGATACCCTTTAGGATCCTTGAAATGTCCCCTTCTGAGATAATCAATACCTAGTATACATGGAGCCCCTGGGCCAGTCACAATGGGGTGTTTTTGCCAGTCTTTACCAGTGAGGCTTATCTCGGCCTCCAACACAGTCAATTCTTGGGAGCCCCCAGTCACTCCAGAAATATGGATTGATTCTATCCCCTCATGACTTGAAGGCATCAGAGTACACTGTGCACCGGTATCCACCAATGCCTTATATTTTAGTGGTTCTGATGTGCCGGGCCATCGAATCCACACAGTCCAATAAATTCTATTATCCCTTTCCCTCCCCTGACTGAGGGCAGGGCCCCTCTATTCATTACCTGTAATAACCGGAGCAACTGCACTGGCGGTTGATCTGCTTTGTAATTCTCTCACTCGTGCTCGCAGTAGAGGTGTAGGTTGTTCATGCCATTTCCTCATGTCTTCTCCATGGTCACGTAAGTAACGCCACAAGACAATTCGTGATGTAGGATTCCTTACTGGAGCCGGAAAGCGTTTGCCTTTAACAGCTGAGATTTTTGATGGTGCACGTGAGGGAAGGGGTTCATCATCCTTAATTAGTTGGATTCGCAACAATTTGATCAGCTCCTTCACTAGACTCTTCTGATCATCGTGATCTTCATCAAGCGTTTCTGATACTACTACAGGTTTGTCACAATTAATCAGTGAAGACACTTGCTCTTGCACTTTATTCACTTGGTCCGTTAGTTGAGAGATGGCGGAAATGGAAGCACGAGTTATGGGTAGTTGCTGTTCATAGCTTTGGAGCTTAAGAATCAATTCAAAAACTAAGGGCATTCTCTGCTGATCCTCATGTCTCTCACACGCAGACATTAGTGCAACGGAATATCTGTCTGGTGCTGTACTTATGAGTTTCTGCCATATATCAGGTGTCGTCCTCACTTTTTCAGGGTCATGGTCTTGGTGTGGGTCATTAGGAACAAAGTTGGGGTCATACAGCATTTCCACCACAGCCATTTCCCTCAGATACTGGATACTCTTTTCAACTGTATCCCATCTTCTCGTCATAGGCTTCAAGCCATCTTTGAAGGGATACCTCTCCCTCGCGGCTATTAACATTCTTTCCCAGAGGGTGGCAGCCCCATCCGAACATCGACTAATTCCTCTGTCAACAGCTGGATCTCTGGCAATGGCTCCGAGTTGGCGAGCTTCATTAAGATCTAGAGACAAGCTACTGGCCCCGGCGTCCCAACAGCAAACCAACCAGGAAACGAGAGTTTCACTTGGGTGCCGTGTAAACTCCTTTCTTGAGCCTTGGATTTCGGTCATCTTCAGAGGCCGATGAGTAGTAATAGAGATTTCCTCTTCATCACTCTCCTCTTCATGTCTCTTAGTTTTTCCCTTTGCCTTTCTCGGTGGTGGTTCTGAGGAGGGCCCCTCACCTGGATCTTCCTCCACTTCCTCCTCTTCTTCTTTTTTCCGTTCTAGACGCGTGGACACTCGTTTCCATTTCTTGCCTTCCACCGGAGCAACTGTTATTGTTACTGGTGTCTCCTGTAACTGATCAGATTTGACTTGGGAATTCTTCCCTTTGGCCTGAACCTCGGCTCGGAAACTCTCTCTCTCCAGAACAGTATTATATAAAGTGCGGTAAGCACAAACCAAACCCCAAATAAGTTGTGCCTCCTTAGATTTATGTAAGCCGCATTGTCCCTGACTCAAATACTGGCTTAGTTTCTCAGGGTCCCATAGGTGTTCAAGAGTGAAATCCCATGACATTGCGGGCCCCCATGCTTCTAAGATTTTTTCCTAAACCTGTCCATACCCCTTGCCAGTCAGCATTCTCTGGTTTTGGAGGAGACTCCTTCTGTTTACTACGCCTATAGTGGACCACATTCAGGTAAACTGATACGAACAGGGCTACGCTCATCAACATGAGCAGGGTTGGGCCCACATATATGAGCGTTAACTGACTATCCAAAAAAATGTCTGACAAACTGAGAGGAAGAATTGGAAGAATTGGAAGTTGGTCCGAACATCGTGTAGTTTGTAAAATTGGCCATTCCATCTGGGAAGTAAATATCAGAATTCATACCATACCACATTGCACATAGGTACCAATATAGGTACCATACAGATGTCTCTATCCATTCCCTTGCGTAGTTATATATGAACAGAATTCCACGACAAGTAAGTATGACATCGATGATTGGCCAGCAGGTTATGAGTAACATTATAGCTTTGAATCCCTTACGCAGAGCCCCCACAAAAAAGAATGGGTCCATCACTGGTGTCTGCTAAAAGGGGTTAATAAATTGAAACTACCAAGAAGAAGGGAATGAAAAACAAGAGACACTACCCAGACCAAGCAGTGCTCAAAGTTTACAAATATCCCAGAATACTGGCAGTACGCCTGGTCTTTCAAGGTCAAGTTTTCCAGCACAAAAACCTGAACTACTGATAATGCTCCTAACAAAGCTCTCTGAGAGCAGAGAAGGAGATTTGTTCTAAAAGCTAAAAAAACTATGCCCTCATTCTCCACCAAAATCTGTCACGGCGTTAACTAGATCAATCTATGCCCGTGACAGGGGGCAATACGCCCCTGCCCCTCTTACCCCCCCCCCCGGCCCCACACAAAATGGGAAGGAAGGAGGGGAAGAAAAACAACAGCGGCAACAATCTATGGAGGAAAACTTATTTTACTAACTATGATATTGGAAATGCAAAATAACACAATATAATAAGATCTAATTGAAATTGAGACTAATAAATCAAAAAAGATAGGAGAGAGAGTTCCCAAGACCAAGTCAAACCTGAAAAGTTTGGGATGGCCAGGAAAACGCTGTCTCCAAGAGCCCACTGGCAAGCAGTAAGTGAGCGTTCCCCCCCCCCAGAAGGGTCAGATCCCATGACTTCCATCACGTACAGGGATAGTGTAAGAAGCCATGCTTTTTACTGTACTGTCTCAAAGTTTGCTGAAATGGACAAGTTCAGGCAAGTCCTGGCCAAGGTTCCAGGACTCCCTTTGTCTGAAATACACAGGAACCAAGGTTCGAGAAATCCCTTTGTTTAGGAGATGGACAAGTCCGGGGGCTACAAAAGGGAGATAAGATACTGAACAATGGCCCTTAAGTGGTCTTTCGTGTTGGCCCATCTCAAGGAAGATTGACATCTCTGAGGAAATCACAAGACCCTGACCCGAGCCGTCCCGAAATCTCTCGAAGGCTGGAAAGAAGGATAAAAGGGGCACGGACAAACCACGGTCGTGTGGGTATCTAGGTATCTGACCTCAGATCCCTCCACCGTTGTCCTACTGCTGCCTACCGTCTCTTCCGGGATCGCTGCTCGAGACTCTGCTCCGTGGGACCTTGCTGTCCGTGATTCTGCTTCTTGAGACCACGGCACTCTGACCATCTTTTCTGCGATTCACCGATCTGCTGCTTGCAGCCTGCTACTCCGCTGCCGCTCTCCCCTACGCTTATTTTGCCCCAGACCAACGTTAACAACGTGTTACGGGACGCTGCTGCATTCAGGAGGTGACTATTCCCCGCTTTAACGTAATTCTTGCACTTTTCTACCTTTTTCTATCGCCTACTTTCCCTTCCCCATCACCCTAATTTTGGCATTCGTCGCTCTCCCTTCCCCATCCCCTCAACTATCTATTATTTCCAATAAACTGGTCGGATCAACATTTGAATGTTCTTCTTCTTAATCTCACGCCGGGCATAACATATCAAAAGAACCTTTGCCTCACTCCTAAATTGGAGCGAGACAGATAGGTACATGGAGCTGGAGTATTAACACTTTAGTTCCAGTGCACTACATGATGTGTTGATGTGGAATACTGAAAACCAAAAAACGTAAAACCACGACACTCTATCTTAGAGCCTCAGCTCACTAGGTTCAGCGTTTGACAGTACTTGGCAATACTTGGAGATCTAGATGCTGAACACATTTTATCTCTGAAAATTTCCTATGCTATATATACAATCTTATATATACAGATCATATATACAGGTTATATTCTCACATGAATTATTTTTATGTGGTAAAACTGCAGGGGAAAAAAAAAAAAAAAAAAAAAAACGTAATGAGACAATTAGGTAGCCAGAATTTTGGCTTTAATGACATACAGAAGGTCTGTAGTGGAAAAGTGAAAATGTAGTGAAAAGGAGTAGCAGAGTCACAGATGTAGAGTCCCACTCTAATGTTATTAGTGGCAGGATTAATACGCACTCAAGTCTTTGATGTAAGCAATACAGAAAACATATGTCTACAAGACATTTAAATTATTCATGTGAAATATGAATGTGTGGTGCTTCCTTTGAATTAAATGGTAGTCGCATCTTTGAATGAAACTAAGAATATCGTTACTCCTGTTTGATACACTTCAAATGTGTACATAAATATAAAGCATAAAAGGAGCTGGCTAAGATGATACTCCAAGCAATACAAAACAACAAAAAAAGCAAACAAAACTCAATGTGAATGAAATTAAAAATAAAAGTTCAGAGAACAATCTTCTGCAATAGCTAAGGATGCTGAGTTTTGATGCACATTTCAGCTTTAACAAATGAAAGACTGATGGTGTGAAGTTCATTGTTATTCCAGTCACCACTGTCCTTGTTGATTTTAGCTAGAACTCTTTTGCTGTCAAGATCAGTTTATATTCAAGTGCGTCATAGTATCTAGCGACAAGTACTGACAGCATTGAGATATGGTCACTATAATTTGCAAGTGATGACCTTGATTACTGATTTATCAGACTCCACTTATTAATTTGCTTCACTATTGCCATTTCAAGTTAAAAGAACATAAGGAATGGTTAATCCAACCTATAAAATCTTTGTGGATAAATATATAAAATGGATTTATTCTAGTTTACATACTGCTGTGAATTTGCCTAAATTTATAAGTAGTAGCAAAATGACCAGGAGCAAAATGCTCCAGGTCTTCCCTACTGCCTTAATTTTCAAGTGCCTTATATGTTTATGAAAGATTCAGGATTGACAGAGCTGTGAAATTAAATTTGCTATTTCTTCTCCAAACACTGAATTTCAAGTTGGATAGTGACAGTTAAAGGCTCTTCAAATAAGCCAGATGCTGTCTTAACTTTGCCTCCAAGGAATTGTCTCTGCATCTGCAAGTGTGTTTGTTCTCCAATCCATTTAATCTTCATGTCTCTGCATGGTCATGCCAACTGGTTTGTCAGCCATGTTCTGTAATGCTGACACCTCTCCATCAAACAAGGCATTTACTTACCATTTATATACTAAGTTAATTTACAAATATCATTTCTTTAAACAACACCTATTTTTCAAGTTATATTTCATATATTTATAGTTAAACAGTTATAACAGTGTGATTAAACTTTGCAATGTTCATACATATACATGCATACTGCATATATGTGTATGTATTTCCACAATATGTCTATATGCTTGTATGTACACACATAAAAAAACGCAGGCATGTAGTGCTAACAAACAAATGGCATTTGTTTCTGTGTTTGTTTGTTTTTTGTGCACAATGAAACAGAGCATAAACTGTATTCTACATAAAGTACTCGTCACATTTTTGTTGCAGTTCATGTACAGGATGTTTTATTTGTTAGTTTGTTTATTTCCAGAGTATTATAGACCAAGGAAATTGATAAGGGTATAATCACATAATAATGCATTCAAGCTGCGTACTGGTACCACTCTACGTACCATATTTTAATAAATTAATTAATTAAAACACAAAGAAGTGTTATTCTGATTTTGCAAGTAGTAGATCAGATCCTGAGATGTATAAGTCAGTGAATCAAGAATGCAGCTCCAACGATATCTGCCAGTCAGCATATATCAGCTAACGTAGTTGTCAGTAATTCTACAATTAAACCTACGAAACAGAGTAATTGCGCTATGTACATTCATCTCAATTTACATAGTTTAGACATAGTAGTATATTGTCTTGTTACCCATTCATCTTATGCCACTTAACTGCCAATAATACATAGTTGCTCCAAAAGTAATGTCTCTTTCTTATTTCTATTGAAACAACAGATACAAAGAACTCAGTAGCACTGTTTGATAGAAAAAATTCTTAGCTACAAAACACTATTTTTCAGTATACCGCCATTAACCAGCTTGTGCATATGAGCTGAATGAGTCTCTCTTCATTTCAAGCTGTAACAGCTGTGCATGGTCATCTGGAATATGGCATGTCTTTCACATCACTGTTACCACTGCTGAAATGGTCCTCCTCCCACTTCAGTGTGCCCACATCCACTATTTGGTCTTTGTAAACATTCAGCAAACATTGATGAATGTCAATGGGTACCATTTTTTCCACAGTAGGAGGAATTCAGTGACACACCTCTGCTTCATACGCACTTCCATGTCAGATGCCATTGTGTCGGACTGCCCCATTGCTGCCATCTGTCACACAGTAATGAAATGTAACCCTTCATTTTGTAAAGACATTAGGTCATACAATATTAAATACACGTGCCCTGGTGTATTTACCCAGAATTTGTATTTGACTACATTTCTGTTCATGACTTTAGATATTACGTGCACAGAGGGACATTATATTTTCAAGAGAAGATGGAGTGAATCCTGCATGAAATATGAATGCATTGGTTCCATTTTAGCTTGATAGAGTCTGTAGAGATTCATGACACTGTCTATCATGGATATATCCAGTGAAATGATTTGTAGCAGCGGTAGTGAATATAAGGTCATGATTCAGGACAAAAAGTGTAACTACCACACTACAATTAATGAAGTCTTTGAAGAAAAAGCAAAGAAAGAAGTTACAGGTCTGAGAAACCTGTATGTTTTTAGACAATGTTTTTAGAGAATATGAGAGTATAATTTTACATGGGAAATAACTTCTTTAAAATTTTGGCTTTAAAATTTATTCCAACTCTCCTGCAGTGAACAAGGGCATCCACAACTAAATCATGTTGCTCAGAGCCTGGTCCATCCTGACCTTGAATATCTTCAGGAACGGGGCATCCATCACATCTCTGGATGACACGTTCCAGACTGCCCTCACTGTAAATGACTTTTTCCTTACCTCCAACCTTAACCTCCTTTTTTAAAAGATTTCCAACTGTTTCCCCTTGTCCTATCACAACAGATCTTGCTAAAGAGTCTGTCCCCTTCTTTCTTATAGCCTCCCCTCAGATACTGAAAGGCTGCTATCAGATCACCATAAAGACTTATCTTCTCCAGGCTGAATAGCTCCAGCTCTTTCAGACTTTCCTTGAAAAGGAGGTCTGAAAAATGATCCCTCCTGTGGATCATTTTTGTAGCTTCCTCTGGATGCACTCTTAAAGATCCATATCTCTCCTGTACTGAAGACTCCGTATCTGGAAGCAGTACTCCATGTGAAGTTGCACTAGAGTAGAGGACCTCCCTCAGCCTGCTGACTGTGCTTCTTTTAATGTCACAATGAGAACCTGAATTGTCTGTTTTATTTTAGTGCCTCTTCATTGAAATTATATTACTATATTATTAATATAATTCATAATAATTAAGTAGATATGATTGATCTGTATTCTTAAGTGTTTACTTTCTTCTTGACTTGTTTTATCGATTTCCCTATGAAACACTACAAATCTATACACTTTTGAAGATCTCATAAATCTGTACAGTTAAGTAAGCTCAGAATGCTCATATATTTATCAAAATATACTTGTCCATCATATAGTACCAAGATTGCTTTTTTATTTCAATCTTTTTTTTTTTTCTGGAATGCATTTTCTTTATTAATAGACTATATATTTTTAGACCTATGGTGTTCATTGATCAAATATTCCATTAGGTTAAATTTGGTTCAAATATTTAGAGTGAAATCTCTTCAAATGAGTATTCTTCTGACTTTTCTATCACGAAACAATCAGTTATAGTAAATAACCTCTTTTCTATAATACTATTTTTAAATGTTCTATCACCTTCCTTGATGGTTTATTCCATAAACTAACATCTGCTTAGAGTGTTACTATTGTACCAATAAACAGATGAAACAGATGTTATGTATTTCTCCTTACAGTGGATTTTGGAGGCTTTTTTATTTTCCTTAGAAAGATTCAAGAATGAAAATATACTTTGCCAAATTATAATCGTTATGTAATTTTTTTCTCTCACACATCTCTGATCTTCATTGGACAGCTGCCCAGATATAAAAAAACAGATAAGCACACCTCTATCCCCTTCATTGTACTTGCAGTAAGCATCTATTCATTTGAATAATAATTTAAAAAGAAGGAGATGATTTGAATAGATAAGAGTGTGTTATTTACTTATCATAATGCCTAATTTCTAATTATTCTGTGAAGACTAATAGAGCAGCATGAGCAGGTGGTGTTAAATATTAACTTTGACAAACACTATCTGCAGCTGGAAAACCAGCAAGAGCTTTTACTGAGTTGTTTTGTTTGTTTGTTTGTTTTTCTCAGAAGTGGTATCTCAGGATATATTGCAGAAATAGCATATTTCATATTTTCCCATGCATGATCAGATAGACAGCTAGAACTCAGGAGAAAGATAGTAATTTCATGTAGACTTTTCTGGATGAAAAAAAAAACAGCCTAATAATAATGAAAAACTAACAGATAACTGCTTTTAAAAATCTTGTGTTGATGCTATTTTTCACATTTTGTTTTCTGAAATATAAACACAGCTATTAACACAGCCCTGTTAGCTATTGTGCATTTACCTCATTAAATAGCAAGTGGCCTTTCTTTGTCAGAGATGGTGGTATTCTTAGAAATTATCAACAGTGTTCATAAAGTTAAACAGCAAGTTGTCCATTAGAACCAATAAGAGCTATCAACTTCTGGCCCCTATGTCTCAGTTTCTCATGGGATAAAAAGTATTAGGAAATTAGTTCTGGTGCACTGATTTCAATTGATTCTGTATCTTCTCATAAAAATCTCCCGAAGTCTGAAAATCTGCTCATATATAAGGGAGACAGTCTGCACAATGCTGTAAATGTTACTACTAAACTCCTAGTGAAACTTGAAGCCATTTCTTTGTGTTCTTCCACTTGTCACCTGAGAAAAGAAACCAACATCCACCTCTCTGCAACCTCCTTTTAGATTGTAGAGTGATGCAATTGTCCCTCTGTCTCGTTTTCCCCAGACTAAACAGCCCTCATCCTGTCAGCCATTCCTCATATCCTGTTCAGTCTCTTACCAAATTTGTCTTCTCTGCTTGAGAAACTCACTATCTTTCTCATAGTGAGGGGCCTGAAACCACACAGTGTACTCAAATTGTGATCTCACCATTGCTGAGTAGAGAAGGAATATCCCTTTCCTTGTTATTTCTGATGCAGGTCAGGATGCCATTGGACTTTTTCACCACGCTGGCACACTGCTGGCTCAAGTTCAGTGGACTGTTGGCTTTCACCTTTAGATTCTTTTCTGCCATGCAAAATTCCAGCCACTCTTCCCTGAGACCATACCACTGCATGGGGTTGTTACACCCCCAGTACAGCGCTCTAGTCTGTTGAATGCTGTACAATTGGACAGTAACTATCAGTTTACATCTGCTCTACAGAGCCTTCCTACTCTCAAATAGATCAACACTCCCACCTACTTTAATATTGTCTGCAGACTCACTGAGGGAGCACTCACTCCCCTCACCATTTTCATGTAGGTCTTTGCTTGTCCCCACACTGATTTAGGGGCTTCTCAAAGACAGCCTGCTGCCTCCATCACTCTGCATGTTTTTTTCATTTGTCTCCTCTGGATTGCAAGCTTGCTTTTCTTACTCTTTCTAGGACTTAATACACACTGACATACCATGGCCCATTTCCTTGTCCTGGTTGCTCACACTCTCTAGGGGCTGCCTATGTCCCTGCATGAATGTTACTTTACTGCTTCTGGCTGCACCCTGGCCACATTATCTGCTTTTCTGAGGAGTGGTGGCTTCAGGCAGCATTCTCTTCTCCCTGGCTTTTCCTTAGTTTTCTGGAGCACCTTGCATACGGTGATCCAGCACTCTACAGTAGAACATGACTGTGGTGTGATCACCTCAAAAAATCTAAAAGCTAAGCTGTGAATAATGTTCACGGTAAAATTGTCTAAAATATTCTTCAGTTAACTGATCTTCTATGGAGTTTAGGTAAGGAGTGCTTTTCCTCACAATGTTAAAGGAAAATAGAAGGAAAGAAGTAACTTTTTTTCGTAAATGTTGTATCATCAGGTCTCCAAAACACTTCATTAAAACTATATAAATGTTATTTTAATTATTGAAGAGGCATCTTGTACTTAGTGAAAGAAGTTTAAGTACAGCTATTGGCAGACAGTCAATTATTGTTTTTTTCCCTGCTTGTACAAAAACAACTCTTGAGGGACCTCCTTAAAATTTAGAAACCATCTCCATGGTTTCTAAATGCATGTAAGATGCACTCACACTTGCAGATATTCAGTGCTTAGTGGAAGAGTGGGAGACAAGCTTGAATTTTTTCCTTATTAAATTTGAAGCAGGAGCTCACAGTAAACTTTTACATGTATCCTTATAAGAAGCAGGCCCTGAAGCCTAGTGGAAGCTTTTTTTGGTATGTCTTTACAATGTCCCTTGCACTGTTAATAAGCAGCTTGATGAAGGGTCATCTGCTTCAGTGTGATGTTTTTAGTCTTGTTGATATGGTTTTCTGTTTGGTTAGCTTCAAGTTGAGAATAAGGTTGTACTGGTATTGGCTGAGATAATTTTCTTCATAGTGGCTGGTATGATGATGTGTTTTGGATTTAGGAGAAAAATTAAAGGAAAACATCAGTTTCCACACCTGGGATGAAGTAATGCCTCAGAAAGATACAGATGTTTGGAGAGCAGCTTAGCAGAAAGGGATTTGAGGGTAATGGATTGACATGAGCCAGCCAGCCATGAGTGCTAGCAGCCAAGAGGATGAGCTGCATTTTCAAATGCAGTTTGTATGACTATGTATTCATTTATCATAGAGAAAAATATTTCAGCCAGTTAAAATTACAGTACTGATATCTTGTCTTTAGCTAAGGCATATTTTGTGCTTGGAGGTAGCATACTTCTGTGATAAATGCAGGAGAGACATTTCAGAGAAAAGTTATAATGGTTGGAAGCAGCAGAAAAATTGGTACATTCTGCAGCTCTGTAAAACCAACAAATAAGAAATATATATATATAAATATATATATATAAAACACATTATTTTCATTTCAATTTTAGTCTTTCCAAAGAACTTTCAATTTCATTTTTACCTTTGATTTAAACAATCATGATGTTCAGGTGTATTGTAGGTCATAAAAGAAACAAAATACTGGAAAAAGGAATAATATAAATATTTAGACTACGGAGTAATATTTGTTCTGTAATTCATTATGTCTGCATCATTCCTTCTCTTTTTTCATGCGCTTTGCTATGGCCTCAGTTTTGTAAACAGTATATATTCTTTTCATATTTCATAATATTTTCTCCAAATTTTATGTCAGTATGGAGGAGCTGTGCCACATCAAAGTGCAATGAGACATTTTTAAGGAGAACATTACTTTCCAACCCCTTACTTTCCTGCTGATGCTTACATACAGGAAAGTTGCTAATAATCAGAAAGTGTGTGCAAAATTGATTTTTTTCAATCTTTTAAAATATTTTATATTACAGTACTCTCTGTAGAAGTCACTACTAATAAAAAGAACAGTGAAAGTTTTTGTTTGCTGGTTAAGACTAAGTGATAAACTGACATTACTGTCTTATTAAGAAGTTTGAGACATATGATAGTTATGTTGTTACACAAATTAAATCATATTTGATATGGTATCATTAAATGCTCTGAGAGATGAAAATATACTTGGTATCAAAAGATGAAGGAAAAGACAGAAAAGAGATCAGAAAAGAAATTTCTTCTGAGTTTCTTGACATTAGTCAGTTTATATGTAAAAATCTACATTCCATTAACAGTCTTTCGCACTATAATATCTTATTCTGTTTTATGGCTCTGAAAGATAGAATGACAGAATGAGCACAGACACGTTTGGCTGATATGACAATATTTCTTAACAGTATTACTTTTCTTGTTAATTCTAGAAGCTTAAACTTTGTTTGAACTCTTGACGGTGTACAAGAAAGGGAATGGGTTGTTAAATTTAGGATCTACATTGTAAGCTACAATATATATGTATTTAAAAAATTAACTAGTGATGTAAGAGCAATTAATCAAATTAAATTCCTTGAACTATTTTCTGAAGTCTGAGTCAAAGAGTGTTTGTCCTGAATGATTTATACTGGAGTTATTATTGTCCTTGTTTGAATTGCTGTTGGTGATAAGGAGTGGATGTCATTAGTGATTGGAAAGAATCACAGAAACACCAAGACTGGAAAAGACCTACAAGATCATCCAGTCCAACAATCCACCTATCACCAATAGTTCTCACTAAATTATAACCCTCAACACAAAATCCATTCCTTGAACACCTCTGGGGTCGGTGACTCCACCACCTCCCTGGGCAGCCCATTACAGTGCCTGACCACTCTTTCAGAAAAATAGTATTTCCTAACATCCAGCCTAAATCTGCCCCCGCGCAGCTTGTAACCATTTTCTCTAGTTCTATCACTAGTTACATGAGAGAAGAGGCTAACACCCAGCTCACTACAACCTCCCTTCAGGTAGTTATTGAGTGCAATAAGGTCTCCCCGGAGCCTCCTCTTCTCCAGACTGAACAATCGCAGCTCCTTCAGTTGCTCCTCATAAGGCCTGTGCTCCAGACCCCTCACCAGCTTTGTTGTCCTTGTTTGAACCCGCTCCAGGCCCTCAATGTCTTTCCTGCAGCAAGGGGCCCAAAACTGGACTTCAAGGTGCAGCCTAAGAATGAAGTTTTCTTTATAGTATGAATTAGGAATATTTCTTGCATATTTTGTTTTCATCCCTCTTCCTGGAATTGTTATTATGACTAAGGTCTAATTTTAATTGTAAGACAATATGGCATTGCTAGAAATTACAGGACAAGAAATGAAAGCGACATTCTTCTCTATGCTACTATGGTGGCATAGCGATACATTTTCCACATCAAGTTTAGGTCTAACTTTGAATTTCTGCTTCATCAAAGCATCCATTACATTATTATTTAAAAGCACAGTAGGAAGGCTTGGCTTAGCTTTAGGCATGAGTAAGCATAATTCCATATGGCTAACTCCTGGTCTTAATCAAATATGATGAATTAACCTTGCAGTAATAGATCAGCAAAAGAACAATCCAATACATAAGCTACAGGATGAATTTACTGTTCCTTTTGTTTCCACAGTTCCAGAGATGCAAGTTGCCAAGTGGAAAAGGTTGTTGGCACTTATAGGAGTTATTAAAGAACAGAAGAATCAGTAATCCAAACATAAGTTTATGTAGTGTGAGATAGCAAGAAAACACTATACTGTCATTTTCTAATACAGCACATACATTTATTTTATATGAGTCATTTGTGGCACAATATTTTTCTCTGTTCATTTTTTATTGGATCAAAGTTTGAGTGTTCATCTATAAAAAATATTAGTTATGTAATTACTTCAGTTATTGCAATGTATAGTTTTTAAGTTGCAACTATACTTTTCAATGAGTGTTAACTTGAAGACAGATCGAAAGCTTTTCTGCTGTTATCATCAGCAGTCAAGCATCTAACAAAAACAGTCATTTGCATGAATTTTTTCTAGGAAAAAATCCTTAAGCTATTAAATATGTTGTGCAAGGAGCAGGGTACCATTTTTCATCTCTCACGTGCGGCTAAAAAACTGTGACTTTCCAGTTGAACCTGGGACCAGATATGTCAGTGCAAAACAATGTCAGAAGCCATTGAAACTTGTGAGGCAAAAATGAATAGTGGACTTGGCAGACAAGCAGATACTAATACAATTTTACAGCAGTTCAGACTATGTATCAGCTACTGGTGACACGTGTGAATGAGAGAAGACTTGTGCCAGTGACAAGATGGACGAGATGAGGAACTGGCATCTCTGCTTTGTGATACCAGCTACTAGAACAAGTGGGTTCTCAGTGTCAGCTTCTGAGTGTGTGTGTGTGCGCATATGTATATTGAGTCATATATATATATAGAATCATATAAACCACCAAAGTTGGAAAAGGCCTCCCAGATCATCCAGTCCACCTATCACCAATGTTTCCCACTAAACCATGTCCCTTGGTACAACATCTAAATGTTTCTTGAATATCTACAGTGTTGGTGACACCACCAACTCCCTTGGCAGCTTGTTCTTCACTTTATCTTCAATATCCCAAACATCACATTTCTCAATGCTATTTCCTATGCTTACAAGTACATAATAGTATACTTTTTTCTTTCCCACACATAGTAAACAATGTAAATTTCCAGTGTGAGCATTTCTATAATGTGAGAAAAGATCAGAGTGCTGTCACATCTGCAGATGAATTTTAACTTTCAACGTTTTAATACAGGATGTGATTTCTGACTCACAAGTAAACAGAGAAAAGATTAAAAGCAATTTTAAAGGGATAATAAAGCACTGAGGAAAAAAATATATATTTTTCTAATCTTAAATTCAAGTTATGATTGGAATTAAATTATTTTCCCTAAAGGATACAAAGTAATCTACATTTATTTCTTTTCCTGAAAGCATTTATTCAAATTCTTAGTAATGCTTCTTTAGCTCTATAATATTAAAGAAATTATCCTGGATTTTCTTTGTTTATAAACTGAAGAGTTCTAATGAAAAAAAAGCTCCAGAATATGGCTAGAAAGCAAACATCTTCAGTTCAAAGGACGAAAAACATATATATGCACACCAGCACACACACATATGTATCTGAAGTTTTAAATACAATTTGTTTTTTTGTTTCCATAATGTACTAGCAATTGAGCAGGTTTGGCAATTTATGACTTTAGAGGCTAAGGCATTTAGTTAAATTTAACTTTAGTTTCATAACATATTTGTTCACATTTTTTTAGTTTTACATTTGTTTCATTGTATCTGCAGTTTCTAGTACAGGTTCAGAAACTTAGTATATCTTAATTAAGTTATGTAACTGGAATAGTGTAAACTGAGTCTGAATGACCAGGGCTGAGAGTGAAATAGATTTCATAAATATAAGCAAACTACTGGTTTGAATACAGAACAAAAAAAAGTTGAGTTCCTGAGCTACAGCATTATTTACAGACTTGGCTCATATATTTAGATTCAGTGGATCCCTTCACTGAAATTCATTTTAACTGCAAAAATTTGTGAGTGTTTTATGTGAACATGAATGGGTTCTGTAGGGTTTGGGGCATATAAATATCTTTAGTTCTCTCCTTGTCTGTTGCTTCAGTTTATAACTGAAAGTGTCATGTAGTGTAGCCACTATGTTTTTGAATTCCATCCATGTTACCCTTTCCTTCTAATCTATGTGATATTATCAGTATTATGGAGTTCAATTTTGCAAGTAATGCCCCCTATTTATTTCCATGGAAACTATAACAAAATAAATAAAGCTACTTGATAGGGCAAATTCTCAGATGCAAAATACTGTTTTATAAAACTTAGTGAATTTGCACAGATGAGCTGTTCAAAATGGTCTTCATTTCATGACATGACAGTGACACATGGCCATCCAAATTATGGCTTGTTTCATGTGACTGTTACCACTGCTGAAATGCACCTTACCTCCAACATTCATAGAATCCTTGGAGTTGAATGAGATATTTAAAGGTCATTTAGGCCAACTCCTCTGCAATGACCAGGGACGTCCACAGCTAGTTCAAGTTGCCCTGGCCTTGAAAATCTCCAGGGATGAGAATTCCAACATGACTCTGGGCAACCTGTTCCAGTGCCTCACCATCCTCACTGTAGAAGACTTTTTCCTTATATCTATCCTAATTCTCCACACCTTAAGTTTGAAATTGTTTTCCCTTGTTTTATTACAACAGTTTCTGCTTAAAGAGTCTGTCTACTTCATTCTTGTAGCTCCTCTTTAGTTACTGAAAGGTCACTGTCAGGCCACCTCAGAGTATTCTGTCCTCCAGGTTGAAGAGCACCAGCTCTCTCAGCTTATCCTCGTAGGAGAGGTGCTCCATCCATGTAGTCCTCCTGGACACTCTTCAACAGGGCTGTCTCTCCTGTACTGAGAACTCCACATCTGAATGTAGTACAGGTGAAATTTCACCTGCACAGTGTAAAGGGACAGAATCACCTTCCTTCAGATTCTCATCATGCTTCTTTTGATGTAGCCCAGGATACAGTTGGCTTTCTGGCCCGTGAAAGCACATTGCTTGCTCCTGTCCAGCTTCATGTATTATTTAGTTCACTAGAAATCAACTATAACTCAAAAAGCTGGTTCTGCTCAGATTTGATATAACAAGTCTGGCTTGATTTAGAATTTCCTTTGTATTTATTCTAAAGTGAGGTATGATGATGATGTTTGCTGAGATTATATTTGGAATCTTGATAATTACTGTAACTCTAAATCTTTTTAACACTTCTCAAAATTAGTTAATTCCTACAGATTTCTAAACTGGAAAATTTATTTTCTTCTTCTGTATGAAATCTTCATTCTCCAAGTCTTTTTCAGAAAGTGTGACAAGATATTCAGATACACTTGTCTTTCAGTTTCCAAATGGAATCCTTTACCCTATGTCATTAGAATTATAAATTGAATGAGACAGTTACGCCTAATTGTAACTGAGGTTAGCTTTTGAAATATAGTTGGCTGTCTAACAAACAAAAGATACAGGCAACATGTTGCTATTCATTCTAAATGGAGGGGGGTGGAAAAGGCACGCAGATTAATGCTGAAGCAAGTTCAGTCCATTAGTGATCTGGTTATACTACTTCTTGTGGGAACTGATAAACACTTTATAATGTGAACCTCTTCTAAATGGTTTGTCTTTTACTGTTGCTCATTTCACTGTTTTAAATAAACTTTCTTTTACAAGAATGAGATGGCTTCAAGCCTGATATAACTATCCCACTTAGAAGATAAGAAACAGGAAGTTGTCATCTATTAAATTACACAGTCAGCATTTTTGTACAGCTAAAGTCATATAAATTCACTTCCTTGCATCTGCTGTGTCAAAAGGAAAGATCAATATTATTAATGTGACTTTCTATTTCATAACTTGCTGATATTAGCAAATTTGAAAAATGTAAAAATGTTAGGGAAACTTCTGCTACTAATACATTCTCTAGTGTAGCAATCTAAGTTCTATTCACCTAACTAATCAATAATGTTTTAGCACAAATTATTTTGATGTCTTTCCTATCGATTTTTGTTGAAATTAGTCATAGAAGAAAAATTGTAAATAGAAGTTAAGGATTAAACAAATAGAGCATAGATAATTTTTTATATATGTATTTATCTATGGCCTTGCTGAGGTTTAACCACAAGAGGTAGTAAAATGCCACACAGCTAGTCATTCTCACTGTGCTCAGGTAGGACAGGGGAGTTAATCAGAAAAGTATCAGCGTAAGAACTTGTATTTCCTTTCTTTCTCAGTTTATTAGGCAGAGTAAAAACTGCTCACACAAAAAAAGAAAAAATAAGGTTTTGATGAAACAGTCTATTCTAGATGCTATTTACAAGCAGGAGAAAAGGTCAATAACATTAAACATGGGATTCACCAAGGGGGAATTGTGCTTGATCAATGTGATAGCTTTCTATGATGTCATGACAGGCTGGGTACATGAGGGACAGAGAAGTGAATGCTATGTACCTTGGCTTCAGTGAGTCATTAACACTGTCTCTAGGTAAGCTTAGGAACTATGGGATAGATAAATGGAGAGTGAAGTGGATTGAGGATGGACTGGAGGAGCTCAGAGGTTTGAGATGAGCTGCACAGTCTCATTGAAGGCCTTTAGGTTGTTCCCTATATGTTACTGGGTCAAGCCTTGTTCAGCATCTTTAATGACCTGGATGAAGGGATAAAATGGACCCCCAGAAAGTTTGCTGATGCTATAAAGCTGTAAGGAGTGGCTGATACCAGAAGGCTGTGCTGTCATTCAATGACTTTGTGACAGATTGGAGAACTGGGCAGAGAAGAACCTAATGAGATTCAGCAAGAGCAAGTGTAAGGTCCTACACCTGTGAAGGAGTAACTATATCCATCAGTACAACTTAGGGGCTGACCTCCTAGGATAGGAGTTCCAAAAAGAGAAACTTGGCAGACAGCATGTCAGTCGTAAACCAGTAATGTGCTTCTGTGGCCAAGAAGGCCAGTAGTACCCTGGGGTGCATTCAAAACAGCGGGGCTAGAATGTCAAAGAAGGTTATCCTCTCTCTCTCCTTTAACCTGGTGAGGCCACATCTGGAGTTATGAGTTCCCCAGTTCGAAAAACAGGGACCTTCCAGATAGTGTCCAGCAGAGGGCCACAAAGATGATTAGGGGCCCGAAACATTTCCTTTATGAGGAAAGGCCTTATAAGGGAACCTAGTACTGCACATCACATATGTCATGGTTTTATGTTTTTTGGTTTTCAGTATTCCACATCAAAATATCATGTAATGTACTTGTACAATCAAGGAAAAAATAATATAATTGAAAAGTACAGTCAAAAATAGATGTATAGTCAAGGTGTGAAAATAAACCAATAAAGAGTTAGGCACAAGGGGAACAAAGAGAAAATAGGAGAAACACTTGCCCATGCAGAGGGCTCACTGAAAAGGGCTCCTAAGGAGTGGATCTCTCAGAAGAGTTCCTTCCTCCCTGACAGTCAGCACTTAAATGGGTCTAGGAGAGGTGGAGCCTGGCTCCACCCCTTCCTGCAGCACAGGTGAATTGCTTTCACCTGTGCTCCCAGGGCTGACATATTGCTTGCCTCAGATAACTAATCAAAGGTCCAGGCTGTGATTCAGCAGCTCCCATACAGTACTGGAACTAAAGTGTTAATGCTCCAATTCCATATACCTATCCATGTACATGACAGAAGTCATGGGATCTGACCCTTCTGGGTGGGGCGTCTCCTACTGCCTAGCAGTGGGTGCTGGAGGGTGCTTTCCTAGTTGTTCCAAGCTTTTCCAGGTTTGACTCGGTCTCAGGAACTCTCTCTCCTATCTTATTTGATTTATTAGTCTCAATTTCAATTAGATTGCATTACGTTGTAGTATTTTACATTCTGATATCATAGTTAGTAAAGTAAGCTTTCCTGCATAGATTGTTGCCACTGTTTTTTGTTTTGTTTTTTTTCCTTCCCGTTTTGTGGGGCTGAGGGGTAGGGGGCAGAGGCCTACTGCCCCCTGTCACGGGCATAGATTGATCTAGTTAACAACAGAGAAGAGACTACTTACAAATATCTATAGGATGGAAGTCACGTGACTGGGGCCAGCCTCTTTTCTGCAGTGCTTAGTGACATAACATGAGGTAACGGGCAAAGCTGGAACCCAGAAAGTTACATTTGGATAGAAGAAAGAATTTCTTTACTTTGTGGGTTACAGAGCCCTGGAACAAGCTGCCCAGAGAGGTTTTGGATATATGGATAAATTAGATAGCTGGAACTCTTATGAGTACCAATAGGCGCAGTGACAACTGACATCGCTGCCTTTGAATCCCTAAATTTCTAGGATGAAATTATTTGGCTTCTTTTGATCTTCTATCTCTGGTGTAGTGGACAAATCTTTATAAAGAGTATTTCTGTATGTTATATATTTTCCATTATTTTGAGGGCTCCTCTGAAAATAATGTTTCCTGTTTCATGGTGTTGGCCCATGACAGCAAATGTGAATGTTGATGGTATGGCAACGGAGGTTGAACCTTCCCGTCAATATCCCTTTACATTTTGTTGTACTGTAACAGGCAGCAACCTGGGGGGTTGTCAGACAAAATGGCATCTGACATGGAAGTGAGTGTGAAGAAAATATGTGGCATTGAATCCCCCCATGTGGAATAAATTGCACTCAGTGGTGTTCATCAACACTTGCTGAATGTTTATGAAGACCAAACAGTGGATATGATGAGCACAGTGAGGCAGTGGGTAGTGTTTCAGCAGTGGTGACAGTGACAGCTGTCACCTACTCTAGTGCAGATTTTTGAGTGCCATGCACACTTTCATTCATCACCGGCAAAACTGCTTAGCTAATGATGGTAACTGTGTTGAAAAAGTGTTTTGTTGCTAAGATTTTTTTTCTATAGCATAGTGTTATGGTACTCTTTATACATTTTGTAGTTTCTTAAGTAGTAAATAGGAGGCATAAAGAGAAGGCTGTGAGCTGATCTGATAGCAGCCCTTCTATATCTAAAAGGGAGCTACAGAAAAGATGGAGACAGACTCTTTAGCAGGGTTTGTGGTGATAGAACAAGGGGAAATGATTTTGAACTTAAAGTTGGTAGATTCAGGTTGCATATAATGAAAAAGTCTTTTATAGTGAGGGTGGTGAGGCAGAGATGTGCCCAGAGATGTGATGGATGCTCCATCCATAGAGACATTCAAGGCAAAGCTGAATCGGGCCCTGGGCAACTTGATCTACCTGTGGTGTCCCTGTTCAATGCAGGGGCGTTGGCCCAGATGACCTTTAAAAGTCCCTTGCAATGCTAAGGATTCTATGATTCTATATATCCCATAAATTATTCTGCATATCATCATTATGTAGATATGTTTTATAATCGTATCATACGGCTATATTTTTATGAAATATGCCAGTATATGTTTATATACAAGTGTACATTTTTAACATTTAAGAGTTGAAATGTATTTAAAATATATTTTAAAAAGATATGACTTTATTTTTCCCAGAGTTTTGTGGTTTTGTTTAATCAGTTTACAAGTGTCTCTAATAACCAGCAGTTACTATGGAAACCTTTAAGGACTGGAACTCCAATAAATATTGTAATTTGAATCACACTATGATAATGTGCTTGATAGTGTGATTCTGAAGACTGATATTCCAAGTGACAAACCAGGACAACCAGTGATCTAGAAAACTATCTAAATTAAAGAAAAAGCAATGAAATAATAGTATTATTAATAGTGGTGGCAGAAACTAAAGCTACAGGAAACTACACTATCTTCTGCCTCTCTGTCTCTTCCTTAAAGAGCAGATGGACTTAAGTCTTTTAGGGAGGGGTAATGTTACAATAAAGGAAACCAAATTGCCATTGTATGGGAGCTGCTGAATCACAGCCTGAACCTTTGATTAGTTATCTGAGGCAAGCAGTATGTCAGCCCTGGGAGCACAGGTAAAAGCAATTCACCTGTGCTGCAGGAAGGGGTGGAGCCAGGCTCCACCTCACCTAGACCCATTTAAGTGCAGACTGTCAGGGAGGAAGGAACTCTTCTGAGAGATCCACTCCTTTGGAGCCTTTTGCAGCGAGCCCTCTACATGGGTAAGCGGTCCGCCTATTTTCTCTTTGTTCCCCTTGTGCCTACCTTTTTGTTGGTTTGTTTTCACACCTTGATTATACATCTATTTTTGATTGTGCCTTTTGATTATATTATTTTTCCTTGATTGTACAGCCATCAATGTCCAACAGGGTATTTGGATATCTGGATATTATGTGCAAAATCTTTGACGAGGTTCTAGGCTGGTTTGACTTGGTTCCATGACTAATGGGCCAAAGGGTCCCACACCCTGAGAGAGGGGGTAGGGGAGAGGAGAAAGGTAGGAACGTGGGCCCAAGAACAAAGCGGCAGTAACAAGCTAATGGAGAAAACTAATTCATTAAACATGATAGCGGGATGTGACATAATAATATAATACAATATAATTGGAATTGAAGCTAATAAATCAAATGAGAGACAGAGTGTGTCTAAAACTAAAGGCCTTACTTTAATGCTGAAGGCAAGTTGGCTAGGGAGCACATACTGCAGAGACCAGCAGAAAAAAAAAAAGGGGTAGTCTCACGACTCATTAGTTGTTTTACTTTTCCTTCTAAATGGAGAATGGAATAATGAAGTCTTTTGGATTTTGTAGTTCTTCTCTTTTGAGAAAGGTGTACCCAGAAATACTGATAATTCATGGAACTGGAGCATTAACTGTTTAATTCCCAATATACTACATGATGATATGACATGAAATCCCAATAAGAATAATAAAACCATGAGAATGTTGCTCTTGGAAAAGAGTTGGAATGACAGTACAAAAGGGAAAGATTTCAGTGCATTTATGTGTTCACTAGCAAAGATACTAAAGTAGCTTCTCTTTTAGTACTTGCTGCTCATTAATGACTGTCTCAAATACCATCCAGATAAAAAGTATTGATATTATGTTGCGCAAAGAAATCTGAAGAGGTGACATAGGCTCATTTCACTGAAGGATCAGAATAACATTATTTTATTGTATCAGCTAGGAATTTTTAATGCCTGTCATGTGTAACATAACAGCTCTGACGCAACATGTAGAAGATTGTACTTTCAAAAGAACAAAACTTAAGCAAACTATTATTTTATTTTCTTGTCTAATAGTATTCTGGAACTTTGAACTCCAGAGTTTTCCATTATAGTTTTTTAATTTAGGAAAAAAAGAAGGAGAAACAGAACAAACAAAAAAAAGCAGCGGTGGCTACTTTGTCAGAAATCCCCTAGGCAAATTTGAGAAGATTATGTAGTGTGTATGCAGAGTTTCCAAAGCCAGAGGAGCTTGAGGATAGCTACATGAAGAAGAGATATAACCTTTAAGATCCAAGTATATGCTGCTATTTCATAACTGCTGAATTTATAACTTGGTTGTTGCAAATCTTCAATATTCATTTGACATTTGAATTCTTTTCTCTGTAGATAATCTTGCATCTATACAGTGAGATACCCTTTTTGCTTTAGACTAATGGATTGATGCCTGGGGCAATGTTTTAATTATTTAGGGTCTAAACATTAAGGCATAATCGCTTTCTTATGATCCCTCATGAGAAATGTTCTCTGTTTTTCTTTATTTTATTATGTTAAATAATCCCATCTGGGAATGCAAATTCCAGATTTGAAAGGAAAATACATTCAGACAAGAAAGCAGAAGAACTGCTTAAATGATTTCATGATTTTTGATGTTAGTTTGTCATTTCATTTCAAATAATGCTGGGAAGACACTTGTTTTTGTGGATAGTACAGTTAAGAAAGTTTGGAAGAGGCATTCTATCCACTGATTTTAATGTGGCAATTCAAATGTGTAAAGGTCACTCCTTAAAATCTGTCTTGTTTGACAGATGAGGGATACAGTTCAGGAAGATTTCACCTCTCAACCCTGTATGAAATTAAATTAACATTGAAATTAATCTGTACAGGTACTGTATCCATTATCTGCTGTCATTATCCATTTAGTCTTGTACCTTTGACATGAGAAACAGGCCTACTTGGTAACTTCTGTTGGGATAAAATCTGTGGCTTTGTTCTCCGTCTGTACTGCAGTTGAGATCTGAATCTAATCCTTTTTACTACATTGTACTTTTTCTATATTTCACATGCCCTTTCATCTAAACAAATCAGAATTTTAGGTGTTAGTCTTTCAAAAAGTTATAGTATAAACTGATTTCTACACACTCATCCAATGTATTTAACATCTTCACTGTTCTTGTTGAGGTAGAAAATCAACATGTGTTGTATTGTAACTTCATATATTGATCTTAAAAGATACACTATACATGCACTATTAAAACTTCCTCTCTTGTCTGTTATAAGTAGTGAATAAGAGAGAAAATAAATTAAGTGGAAGAAAGGATATTCCTTGAAAAACTAATTTTACTGTGGTTTCCTTTTCACCTCATGGAAAATTGCAGAATCATAGATTTGAAGAGATCTTTGAGGTCACTCTTCAAAGAGCTGGGAGGAAGATGAACCATCTAACACTATAGAGTCCCATCACTAAACCATGTTTGTTAGTGCCATGTCCACATGCCTCTTAACAAACCTCCAGGGACAGGACTCTACCACCTGTCCAGCCTATTCCAATGTTTGACCACCCTCCCTGTGAAGAAATTCTTCCTAAAATCCAATCCAACCTGAGGCTGTTCTCACGCATTCTATCTCATCACCTAAGAAAAGAGACTGAACTTTCTCCTCCCTGCAACCTCTTTTCAAGTAGTTATAGAGAGTGATTAGTTCTCCCCTCAACTTCCACTTCTCCAGATTTAAGTCTATGTTCACTCAGCCGCTCCTCACAGATTTTATTTACTTGTCTATCAGTAATCTTTCTTGTCTTATAGTAATTAGTTTAATATCTTTACTCAGTTGTTAGTGAAATAACATTTCTTACTACAGTGCAATAATTCTTAAAGAATCTTCTAATGACTAATTTTATTTTTCAGAAAATAATATGGTTTTTCAGTTTTTCGTGCAGGAACTGTAGTGATATTTGCCAGACTTACAGAACTTTTACCAGACTTCTGCATGTCAGAGTAGCATTCTTGAACATTAACACAAAATGCCCCATCCTTGGAGATATTCAAGCCCCGATTGGATGGAGTTTGGGCATCTTTGTCTAGTTGAAGGTTTTCCTGCACATGACAGAGGACTTCAAACCAGGTTACCCTTCCAACCCAAACCATTCTATGCTTCTATATTTGATTATATGTTTCTGTGATTTTAATATTCCATGACTCTGTTGTTGTTGTTATACAAACACATCATGGAAATAAACTGTGAGGGAAGAGTCTGCTCAAGGCAGACTAAAAGAAACACAATGCATATAAACTTGCCATTTTTGAAATGGAAGGTGGAAATAAAAAGCTTTGAATTATCTCTACTTCAACATGGAAATAAGCAAGAGTAGACGGAAACTGGGGGTTACTAGAAATCTTCTAATTGCTATCACAGAAACATGGGACCAAACACACAGCAGCACTACTTTGATTCAGTACTGATCAGTTGTAGAGGGATGGACAGGACAATAGGTGCAGAGAAGTTGCCCTCTGTGTTAAGATCTGGATGGGCTGCGCAGAGCTGCCTGTGAGAAATAGCCATAAGTTTGACATCTTGTAGGTTGAAATTAGAGCAGTCCAGGTCTATTATGGGATGCCAGATCAAGGGGACCTTGTTGACAAGGCCATCTTTCTGCAACTACAAGAGATATTTCACTCACAGACTCTCATACTGATGGGGGATTTCAACCACCTGAATGTCTGCTGGGAAAGAAACATGATGAGGTACAAGCAATCCAGGAGACTCTTGGAGTCTGTTGAAGGTAACATCCTGGTCCAGATATTGGACAGACCAACAAGATGTGAAGCATTACTAGACCTGGTGCTCACCAGTTTGGAGGAGATTATTCAAGAGATTAAGATTAGAAGCAGCCTGGACTGTAGTTACCGTGTTCTGGTTGAGTTTGTGATCTTAAGGAATATTGAGAAATATTTTCTCAGCATTTATATATTTCATTTGTTAGAACAATTTATTATTTTTGTTTTCCTCTTGTGTCAAAGAAGCAATGGCGCAGGTCTGGGCTTCATTTGTCAGAAGAAAACTCTTTGGTATGGAATGTTCTGGCAAGCACAAACAGGCATAGAGGTTTGTTTTTTAAAAAAAATGTTTAGCTGATTGTGCCAGAAATTTTCATTATTATAGTAAATAGCTAGGCATGGCATGAAGCAGCAGCAGATTCCTGAAGTCTGACGATTTGCTGGAGGACTTAATCTTTCAATGATTAGTAGAGAAGGGAATAGAGTGGTGTGTAACAATATTAATAGAGGCACTAGGTGAATCATTGAAGTGGAAGTAAGAGTGCCAACTAACATTGAGATGCTGTAAGAGATTATTCTTTTACATCACTGTCTCAAAGCTTGCTGGGGACACAGATTAACAAGTCCAAGCAAGTCCTGGGCAAGGGTTGAGAAATTCTTTGTCTGAGAGACACAGATGGACAAGGCCAGGGGCAATAAGAGAGAGAAGCTGCAGCTTAATGGCTGTGAAGCCGTCTTTTGTGTGGGCTTATCTCAAGGAAGATGGCCATCTCAGGCAGTGCTCACATGACTCTTGGTCAAGCACTCAGGAATGTCACGTAGGCAGAAAGAGAAGAAGGATAAAAAGGAGACCTACAACAATGAGGTTTAGGTTTTCTGGCAACAGATTCCTCATGAAGAAGAGGTTTCTGACATGAGAAGCCTCATGACCTGCATATCTCCCTCCTGGACTTGCCCACAATGCTCTACCCCAGTGCTGAAGAACAGAGGTGTCTGCCATCAGATTCACTACAGAATTCCTGCATGCTGATGGACTCTCCTGGGCCTGCTACCTGAGTCCTGCTGCTTCCTCCTGCATTGGTCTTGCAACTGCTTCCTGCTACCAGCTTGCTGCCCAAGGCCAGCCGTGCTGCTGCTCTCCCCCTCTCCTGCTTCTGCCTTGCACCTTTGAAATGGCATGCAACAGGACTGCTGCTGGATCCTGGTGGTGACTATCCCTGTTAGATGCGATTCTTGCTTCTTCTCCTAGGCAGATATTTTGGTTATGGTTCCTGGCACATACTTACTTCTGAATCATGAATGGAAAACACCCAGAAAACTCAGCTGGCCCAGCCCAAAAGAGTACAGGCAATGTGCTAACAGTTTTAAAGCAAAAGTAACTGTAGGTCACACACATGCCCTGAAATATTTCTCTAATTAGTACAGCCATGAGAATGAAAACAGTGTGCAGTTTAGGGTCATCTTTTGAAGGAGATTTGGTCTGATAGAATCAAACACTTTTGAAGATTATTGTCCATTTAAAATGGATGCAATCTCCAAGACTGGTTTAGTGAATCTGGTGAGCCAATCTGTATAAGAGGAATGCTATATTGTGTTCTGGTACTTTTTAAAGGCAACGCAGTTTACAGTTGTCTCCTTTCTTGCTGGAATATATGGTATTAATTTATGGTGATAAATTGCTGTCTATTTTCTGAACGTAACACATGACTCTCGAGGCTTCCAGGCACATTCAGACTTTTCTTTCTGATCAGGCTGCTGAGCCATGGCAGTACTAAACTTGTATCCAGAACAGTATGTGGTATGGCTTAGTAAATAAGTATACTGGGCATTGTAAATGCCCATGTTGCAGGGCTAGATTTCAGTTGTTTATTTTCTCTTCTGTGCACTTCATGTGAGTGTTAATACTCAGAAAAATGGCTCTTCTAACAGTGGACATACTTCTGAATCAGAGAGAGAGTCCGCTGTTGGCCAGTAGACTTCAAAATCTCTTGTTGTTTTGCTTCCTCTCTAAAAGGGCATAATCTGTAGCAAACATGGCCAATTTCACATATTCCCAATGGGAGCAATTAAAACATTTTCTTGATTAAAGTATGAATTCTTTGTAACTGAGTACAGTGGGATGATACTAAGCTCCCAAATCTTCTTGAGAGTTCTGCAGCATAGGGAACATTAATTTGTTATATTTGGCTATTTACTACTCAGCAGCTGCAGCTGTTTGCTGTGATGTTCATTACTGTCAGTTCTGATGCCTCTTTTCATGTTTATCGCATTGTCTCCAAATGTCTACCAAATTTGTCCCAGCAGAGTGCATATTAGTATTCCAGTGGCCTAAGCTATCCAGGTGATGAATAGTAAAATAGTAATCCTGTAGATATGGCAGGCGTTTTCCAATGTGACCCTCAGGACTACAAGATTGAAAGCACAGCATGATTTAGAACAGTAAACTCCTATGTAAGAGTATTGTACAAATGATGAAAAGCATGGATTATGACCGTGCCTTAGGTGATGCAATATCTTCTTTCATGTAGTTACTGCTTGTTGTAAATACCAGTAATAGATTATTTGCTATTTCCATCTAAAATTACACTGCATCAATATTATAAATGAGGAAAAAAAAAAAATAACTCCAGGTCACAAAATCTGTCTCAGATCTGAATCAATAAGAAGCTTTAATAACCACTGCATTCTAATACCCAGGCAAGATGTAGGTTTTTATATTATGGCAACATGCTAAAAGAAAAGCATTCATAATAGTCTATCCCTTGAGAAGTCATTATCAAGTGTCAAAAAAAAACAAACAACAAAGAAAAAACACCCTACCCCAGGAACCTGCGCACCAAACTGTCAGGTACTTAACAGAGTTGCTGCTTTTCTAAAACTTCTTTCAGAATGATGTAAATGTTTAAAGTGATAGATTACATTCAATTGCTTTTCAGGTATGAAAGGTAGAATTATGAGTCCTGTACTAAAATACTAAGTAATACTCTTCATGTCATTAATAATTTTATAGATTTGTTTTTATCTGACATTTTTGTTAATAATCCTAAATAATTTTCCCATTACCCCTTTACCTACAGTATACCTTTTCCTAATTTCCAGGAAGGAGTAAGTAGTTAGCTTATTTTGCCATTCTCTTTGTGAGACTCATTCCATTCTCTTGATCCTTTTCATTACTTGGCCTTGAGTCTATTTTTGTATTTTTCTTTCTATATTCATCCACATACTTTACTATTCAGTAATAGATTGTTAATTAAGTAGACCTTATGTCTCAAGTCCTGGCTTTTGTATGTGTGAAATTATTGGTACTTCAATAAAGTCACTAGGTGCCTAGAACATGATATTAGAACATAAAATTAGGTTTTAAATTGCTAGAGAAAATGATTCATTTCTATTTAGAGAAGAAAATAAGAAAGGAAAAAAAAAACACATGACAAATGAAACCATGATATTTCTTTCTGTGCAAATAATACTTGTTTGATTTCTGTATAAATAACATTAGTCTTTTCATGCCTTAATAAAAATATTAATTGATCTTATCCGAACTTAAAATAAATGTGTTTATTTCAATTATACTTACTGGAATAAGGCTTAAAATGTAATCATCTCAAAATACTAATTTTGGTAAAGTGCACACAATTTGAAGATGAACACAAATCATGTACCATATTTTTATTACATTCAGCATTGACCAAGCATAAATTGAAGTCAACAGAATACATTGTTTCATTCTAAGATGAATTCTAAGCATTCTTGCCTTTATAAGATAGTTCTTCTTCCTCCCTTCTTTCCTCCCTCCATTTTAAAGCATAACCCATATTTCTTCTTTGTATCACACAAGCAATGTAAGATTGAAATGGACAGCAAGCACACAAAGATGTGTTTTAGGAAATGAAATCCTACTGAAAACAGCTCAGCTTCAGCTCTTCAGACAGGCTTGTATGGCAAATTTCACGTTTCTTCACCCTACACCAGAATTAAAGTTTGTGAATCACTCAAATCTGTTCACTGCTCTTTCACTATGGGATGCAGCAAATAATTTTTCTAGTATGGAGAAGATGGTTTATAGTTGTGAATGAACAGGCACATTCCCTAGAATGTGGGGAAAGAAAACCAGTGTAATATCTTTATAGTTAAGGGAAATATGTGAAATGAGAACCTATAAATTAAGCACAAAGCTTAAAGAAGTAGTCATCCTTTCAGATTGCCTCTGGATAACTATGAATTTCAGTGTTCAAAAAGGTATTATGAATACTTAATAATTTCTACAGAAAACCTGGAAAAAAAATGAAAACCTCTGATTTTTGTTTGTTTTTGCTTATTTGTTTCTTGTTTTTTCATTTGCATCCTGAATAAGGTGGATGTCAGATACAGGAAGAAACTAAACAAGGTTATACAGAATAAAAGTTTTATTGTCATTACACTGTTATTAAAAATCTTATTCCAAAGGATCTCCTAGTGGTAGCGAACAGGATAGAATTTTAAAAAAGGTGGTCTACTTCTCCCCAGAAACATTATTAGAGCTATCTCAAAAATTCTTATTCAGGATTAACACTAAACAAATAACTTTTATAGCTGGTAAATTCTCACGTTTGCGTTTTGTAGTGTTTTGAGAGAATTGCAGAAGGACCCCTGACTAGTGGGAATGAACCTTTAAAGTTTAAAATGAAGTGTGGGTTTCAGAGAACTCAGATCCTATCAAAAATTATCTTGGATTCCACATTTAGGCATCTGTTTGAATACTGAGAAATCTGGTTAGTGAGAGAAGGAGTTAGATACCAGTTTAAAAAAAAAAAAAGGACATTTATGCCAAAGGAGTTGTTCGAATGGTCAAATCTCATCTATCTCAGCTAAGGGCTGTTTTATTTCTCTGTACTGACTTGTTATCTGACATCAAGTCTGATAAATAATAATTTATGTATTAGCTTAAAACTAAGCAAGGCTATTACCTTTCTCTCCTCTATTCCTTTACCTTCATCCTTTCAAATCTTTACAGAAATATTAACCCTGCAATACCAAAAGGAAAGTTTGGAAAGGCTGGTTTAATCTATTTGTGACAACTTCTAAATGTATTGTCACTAACAGTTAAACTTTTTGCACCTAAAAGCCATTTTCTTACAATTCAGTTCTTCATAATAGTGGCATTTAGTACATCTGAAGTAGTGCTAGTGCACTTTCTCTATGAAGAAAATGAGAAACTTGCTAATGATTTATTTTGAATTTTAAGTTAAAGGATCTCACTGATTTTAAGCAAATAATTCTTTGTGCTTTTGGGTGAGGATCACAGGAAAGGTCTTTAGGGGTGACATCTTGGTGGGATCTGTGCTAAATCGCCCAATCAGAATGAAGAGATTGATGAGGCATTCTATGAGCAGCTTGTGGAAGTCATGTGATTGCCAGCACTCGTTCTCGTGGGAGACTACAGTTTCCCTGATACATGTTGGAAATGTCATACAGTGTAGAGGAAGCAGTCCAAGAGGTTTCTTGAGTGTATGGAAGATAGCTTCCTTACACAGCTGGTAGGAGAGCCTACCATGGGTGGTGCCCTGCAAGACCTGCTGCTCACTAACAGAGAAGGACTGGTAGGAGATGTGAAGGGGATTGCTGGATTGACAGTTGGGGACTGTCTTTGAAATAAAATTCTCTATTTTTAGAGATGTCAGAAGGGTGACCAGCAAAACTATCTTGAACTTCAAGAGGGTGGACTTTAACTTGTTTAGGACATCTGTAGCATGTGACCCTTGGGAGTCACTCTTTAAAGGTAAAGGGGTCCAGGAAGCCTAGACACTCCTCAAGATGGAAATCTTGAAGGTGCAAGGACAGGCTGTCACTGAATGCTGTAAGGCAAGCCGTGTGGGAAGAAGGTTGGAGTGGATGAGCTGAGAATTATTGTTAAAACTCTGGAAGGAGAGTCTACATCCTCTGGAAGAAGGGACAGGCTACTTGGGGAGATTACAAGGAAATTGTTAAGGTATGCAGGGAGGAAGGTAGGAAGGCAAAAAGCCCAACCTGAACTCAGATTGGCCACTGCAGTAAAAGAGAATAAGAAATCCTTTTATAAATATATCAAGCGTAAGAGAAGAACGAGGGAGGATTTCCATCCTTTACTTGATGCAGTGTGGAATGTGACCACTGAGGGTAAGGAGAAGACTGAAGTCCTTAATGCCTTCTTTACATCCGCCTTTAATAGGCAGATCAGCTATCCTCACATCATCTTACATCCTGATCTGGAAGTCTGAGATGCTACACAGAATTCACCCCCGGTGATTCAGGTGGAGGCAGTTAGAGAGCTCCTCCTCCATCTGGACTGTCACAAGTCCATGGGACTTGTGTTGTCTATGACAACTCCACAAAAGTTAATTCTTGGCAAAAAGAAGATGGCTGTCTGTATGGAAACTGTCCATGAGTAGAATACTTTGTCCTGTATACATTGTGAAAAAAGGTAAAATGACTGAATTCTGAGAGTACTGAACAGATTTTTTTAAATGAAAAAACTTCTTCCTGATCCTATGAGCTGCTTGATGTAAATTAATGAACCATGGGTGTTGTACATATATGAAATTTAGTGTAATTTCCATAAAATTATAATACTTTTTATGGCGTATACTGAAAATTTAACAAGCTGGAATTCCTCACACTATTTGCTAGAATTATTTTGAGTAACAATAGCCACAATAATAGTATCTTAAGTAGTGATATAAAATGGATGTAAATGTAAATAAGTATTTAATGTTTTCTTTAAGAAAAACATAGTGTTTTACTCATCAGTATTCCAGTATTTGTTGGATACAGGTGCAGAACATTTGTTATCTGTATTTTTATTTAGTAGACCTCTGACTGCGCTTAAAAATTTTTACACTAAATAATTAGTGAAGAACCTTCCTGAAGTCACAAATGTTCAGTTAAGTCGTCTTCATCTAATCATCTAAAGAAAGGATTTAGTATGCCAAGTAACCTGGATTTAATATTGCACTACTGCTAAATGACACTGGTTACTCATACCAAAGAGAACAGGGCCAGTCTATTAACTTGAAAAGAGATTACAGAAGTATTTGAAGTGAGCACTAGAAAACAAACATAATACAAACAAACAAAAAAAAAAGAAATCGCAGCACTGCATACTTGTTCAGCATTTCTGGTTGAGATTTAAATATCTCCAAGATCATAAACTCCACAAAATCTCTGGGTAAACATCTTTAGTTTTGATAATCTTCATATTAAAAAAAAAAAAAGAAAAAGAGAGAGAAAAACTGATTTCTTTTGTTCAGATGGAATTTTTAAATTTTTGCCTTCTCTCTAGACAATAGGAATCACTAAAAAAGTCTGGTTCCCTCTTCTTCATAATGTGCCGTCAGAGACATGTAAACTTTCCCTCTACTGGCCTCTTCTCCAGGCTGAAGAGTCTCAGCTCTCCTCATATAACATATCATCTTTTTGGATCATCAATGGATTTGCTCCACTATGTCTATATCTTTTTTTCCTCTCCATTTATATCTTACTTGAATTCCTGTAGCAGAGATTTGCTGCCTGTTTCTCCTGCAGAATCCTTCTAGACATTATAAATTTCTAATTCCAAGTATCAGAGAGACAAGGAAAAGTCAAGAAAATTTCTCAGTACCCATAGTCAACTCTATACTTGAGGTCTGAAATAAGCAAGTAAATTTTCTCAACCCTGCAGAGAGGCTCCGGGAGCTAAGGCCTTATACAGGCACTCAGGCATTTCTCACAGGTATTCTATATCCACAGGTCCCTCAAATACCAGAAGAGACACTTGTCTGCCTGATAACACTACTTGGCTGTCCTACTCATTGGCAAGTTGGGCCTGGAGTTTGCCACACATTAATAATACCTCTTGCATCTCCCTTTTAGGGAGATACAGATACTTGGCCTGCTAACATCTGATGCCAGGCACAGGGATTGTGCCCCAGACTCCTGCTCCAGCCATCACTGTGTTACAGCCCTCACTCATACCAATCCATCCTTCCAAGTAGCTTGTTTTCATGGCCCACTCCTGCCCAATGGTTGGATGTTTAAAGACCACCATTTGCTCCATGTCATAGTTGACATAGTTCTACCAATCCCCTTTGCAAAAATGTTCTGGACCCCCAGGTTTGCATCCTTACCAATTGCGAAGTCTATGCTTGCCTACAGTTTCTTGTTTACTTCTTAATTAGACCAGCTATTCATCTATTCATTTTGAGTTCATCTGATTGCCTCTAAACTTAGAAATTTAGAATCATTTCATCATTAAGGTTGCAAAAGACCTTAATTCTGCATGGTCGTGAAATCTGCACAGCAGGAAGGAAGCAGAGATATAGTTTCAATAGAATTATGCTTTGCTTGTGATTACGTATTATTCCAAGCCCAAAATTGACAGAACAGTTAGAAATATGACCTGCAAAAAAATGATTAATAATGATTTGATGAACCATTGGATCTGCGTTGCTGTCAAGAACTATGGATCACATACATATCAATACATGTTTTTTTTTTCCCAGTAAGAATGGTCTCTCTTCAACAACAATGCTTCTCATTTTAACACTGAGGGAGTGGATTAGCTGCTAAGTATACACTGTCAAGTGAAAAGTGGCAAAGAAGGAAATCTACCAATACAGAGCATAATAATCATTTTTGTCTCAAAGATTTAACGTTGTAGGTTAAAAACAACCTCCTTACCTCTTATGTAATGCTGAATAGGTATGACTTCATGGAGATTTGTGTAAGAACATTTTCAAGAATATATCAAGTCTAAAAAATTACATTTTTTCCCTTTTAACATTGCTATGCTTGTTTTATTATGTTTAATATTTTCTTTATTTCAAAATAATAATTTACATTTATTATATAGTGAAGACTGATTAAAACTGTTCATTAAATGGTGAAGAGCCAATGACATTCCAATTCCCTCAGCTGTAATTCATTAGCTCCTGCTAGCACTATTAATGTATTTTCTGCATGAGTATGTGGATACATGTAATTACCATTTTTGATAGTTTAAGTATTCTTGAAGGTGATATAAGAACTACCAGTCAAAGCAGAATACTAAAAATGTATATAATTATTTTCAGGAAAAGAAAAGTATCTTAAAAGAAGAACTAACCTAAAAACTCAATGGCACTTAAGTGTTTTGTTAGGGAAAAATAGTGCTGGAAAATTGTGCTGGTATTAAAATGAAGAAAACAGCTATGCTAAATCCAGTAAGGTGGTATTTTAACAATGAAAAAGTCAAAGAACTAGTAAAATATTTCATGGTTGAAAACATAGATATTAAACATGAAGTTTTAAAGTTTGTCTTCAAAGAAATATCTGTCCACCTGGGAAGTGAGTATGACATAAATGGTAACCAGTACTGTTCAGCATTGGAGGTTATCTGATAAGCAAGCACTGTCTTCTGGAAACATATGCAATAATTACAATGATATGACATTGAAGTAATAGGAGAATATTTAAAAATTCCGACAACATTTTTTAAAAAGTTCCATAGTCTATATTTTGTCTCATAGCATAAATCTGAAGAATAACCTTATCTCCCAGGTAAATACCTCCAGGTCCACATCTAACACTCATTTATCTGAAAGGTGAGAGACAAAATATATTATCTGAGATGCCACCTCAGTTTATACCAGTGTTTCTGATTTAACGATTTAAGTAAAAGCAGGGAATAATAAAACAACAACAACAACAAAGCCCAACATTTTCTATGACTGCCATTTCTCCCATTCTGTCATTCTGTTGTTGATCGAGGAGAAAAAAACCTTTGGGAAAAGAAATAGATTAAAGCAACATCAACAACCAAATCAAGGAAACCTACAAATGTTGTGTTATTAAAGCAGATATTTTAAGGGAAAACAAATTACTCTGTAAAGCCTGAATTCTAAATATAGAGTAGGCTGAGACAAAAATATTAATACTATCCTAAATGCCTTTCTGGCTCTCAATAATGTATAATGAGAATTAAATGGAATTGTTGTTCAAAATGAAATGTCAAGGACTGAACAGAATATGAAAAGAGATGACCAACTCATTGCTACAAAATTATCCAATTATTGCAATTAACTACTAGTACTGAATCTTCAGGTTTACAGAAAGTTGTTTTCACTGCTTTTACTTTGAGAGATGAGTTCTATGGATAATCTTTCCTGGAAGTCCTGACCAGAAGATAATCTTTCTACAAAAAAAAAAAAAAAACCAAACAAACCAACAAACAAAAACCACCACCACCAAAACAAAAACAAAAACAGTTCTGTATTTTATTTTATTTTGTAAAGTCAGTATAAACTACAAAGTAAAAAATGTTTTACTTGTAATAGTCAACTCACATTTTGAAAACACTTATGCAAAATTTCTCATTCATAGCTCCTAGTAATAATATATCCTTTGAAAATGACCAAATAATTTGTTTTTATACATTTGGGATGGTAAAATACTGAAAACTATTACAATAAAATTATTTTCTCAAAATCTTTATTTGTAATATGTGTTTAGAATTACTGAGATTGGCAGCACATTTCACCTTATGCAGGGGGAGGTAATTGTGCCTTGTCAATTAGACACTAAATCACTGAACAAAAAGCAACTGGTGATGCGTAGCTATTATTACCATTTCAGATTATTGCATCATTTCTCTCAGTTTTATTTAAAACTTTTAAAGGCAGGATTTATTATTATATGTCAGGAAATTTAGTAAATGTGTTTAGTAAATTTAGAAAATGTGGAAATAAAAATTAGAAGACAGAATACTGTAATTTTAAATTGGGATGATGGTTCTGCAACACCAGTTGTTTATAGTTCAGTGACTGAGAATCTAATTGACAATGAATAATTACTGCCTCTCTAAATAGGAGGAAGAGTGCTTTCACTATGATATGACTGGAGAATAGCCATATGAGGAAGGGCCCAAATGTTTGACAAAAATCATTCTGCCTTTTTCTTCTGTTTAATTGCTTTAACATTTGCGGCTAAATTCTGTTCTGAATTGTAGCTGTATTTCTTCAGTGATGTCAGTGGGTTTGACTTTGCATAATGGAATTTGGAGATGTAAACTGACTTTGCATGCATAATTAAAGCACTGTACTACATTTGAGTTGTATTTGCATTGTGGTCTAGCATCCCAATCAAATGCAACTCTTTTCTGTAAGTGCTTAAAATGGAGAAAATCTGCAGAAGTCAGTCCAAAGACATTGGGATCCAATATATTACATGTTTCACGGAATTACAAGGTAAACTCTTTTACCTTTCTCTAACTGCAGGAAATGTATACTTGGTATCAGATACTTGGTATCTGACAACAAATCTCTCAAGGAAGTCAACTGCCATGAGAAAAAATGCCACTGAATCATCAAGCAGCTCAGTTTGAAGTCACTGAACTGAAGTCCTATGAACATTTGAATATTTGGCTAGATATGTCATTTGAAATGACACAAATCAAAGTGAAAAAAATCTTGAGCCACTAAAGAAATACCTTAAAAATAGTTTTAGATACTTGTAGAAAAATGACATCTTTCAAATAGGCCACTATTCAGCCCTGCAGCAAATACATTATTGTATTTCATAGTCTCTGTCTTCCCCTTGATAAACTTTGCCGTGGGAAAGAAGTACAAGTTATCTAATTCCTACAAATTTCATAGAAGTTTATTGCTCTGTGAGGATTAAGCCTTCTATAGTGATTTTTCATAGATCACCAAACTTTTCACTCAAAGTACACCCCTGTATAAAGGCCTAATTTTAATTTTACTTAATATCAAATTTTAATTTTATTTTGTTTAATCTTATAGTAGAGTAATAATCTTCCAGTTGCTTAGTGTCTACAAAAGTGAAATAGGATGGCACATTATACACTGTATGCTACTCTACTTTTGTTGATAATCTCATCAGTGTTTACCAGCCTGCCTTCATCCTTGTTTAGTAAACGTTTTCCTCCATCATGAATCATTAAGGTTATCCTTTAATAATCTTTTGTTGAACTACAATTTTTTTCTCACGCTTTTTGCTGCATTTGGAAGCATGCCATTTGCAGCAATATTCCTAGTCTTTAATGTACAATGTGCAACTCTTTACTTCTACAGACAGTTGTTGTATGATGTTATAAAATTATTACATTTTTTTTCGGTCAAGAGATATATCCATAGCTGAATTCGAGAGATCCTTGGTGCAGCTTAGGTGTGATGATTTGTTTTACTCTGGGGCAACATTCAGAACTACATTCCACAGTCTATTTGGCTTATGGATTGTAAAGGATAATGCAGACTGAAAGCATTATGTTCAGCACAAGATACTTGATTAATAAACTGAGTTATACATAATATCTGGTGTTTAATCAAGAAGGAGAGCCAAGACAGTTCAAATCCATTTTCAAACTTTAGCAATTCTAATGCATTTTTTTTACTCTTGCCAGGTGAGTGTTACTATTTACTCAGTTACTAGATAAAACAAAAACTGTGGTCCTTTCAACATAACTTAAGATCAAAGAATCATAGGATCACAGAATCATTGGAGTTGGAAAGAACCTCTGAAGGCCATCTAGACCAGCTCCCCTGCAATGAACAGGGATATCTACAGATAGATCAGGCTGTCCAGGCTCGCCTTGAAAGTCTCTATGGACGGGGCATCCACCACATCACTGTGCAACCTGTTCCAGTGCCTCACCACCCTCACTATAAAAGATTTTTTCCTTTTATATAACCTAAATCTACTCTCTTTAAGCTTGAAACCACTTCCCCTTGTTCTATTGCTACAGTCTATTGCTAAAGAGTCCACCCCCTCCTTTCCTGTAGTTCCCCTTTAGATATTGAAAGACTGCTAGCAGATCATTGGAGCCTTTTTTTTCTCTAGGCAGAAGAGCCCCCTCTCTCAGTCTGTCCTCACAGGAGCGGTGTTCCATTCTGTGGATCATTTTTGTGGCCCTTCTTTGTATGCTCTCCAACAGGTTGTCTTGCTCCAATTATTGGAGGGAGAGGAGGTTCTTTCATATCTGTGTGCATGACGTG
>JAPSGF010000034.1:5846237-5857939 GCA_035772895.1 Perdix hodgsoniae
ACGTGAGATTAAGAAACAATGGTTCAAATGTCGGTCTGACCAGTTTGTTACAAATCTTAATCAGGGAGACGGGGAAGGGGAGGCTGGTGACTATTATGAATTACAGTGATGGGGAAGGGAAGGTGGGCAATAGGAAAGATAAGAAAAAAGCAAAAATTGCATAAAGCGGGGATAGTCACCACCAGGATCCAGAAGCAGTCCTGGTGCACCTGATGGTCTGAGGCAAAAGCACAGGGAGAGAGAAGCAGCAGCGTGGCTGGTCTTAGGCAGCAAGCAGGTAGCAGAAGAAGCAGCAGGGTAAGACCAGGAGGAAACAGCAAGTCTCAGGTAGCAGGCCCAGGAGAGTCTGTCAGCATGCAGTCTTCAGCTTGTGAGGAGTCTGTTGTCAGAAAAACCCTTCAGGGGAGAGCGAAAACAGAAGCAGCAAGCAGCTAGAGAGCAGAGCAAGTTCAGGAGGGAGAGGCAAGTCATGAGGCTTCTCATGTCAGAAACCTAATCTTCAGCATACATGCATCATGTCGTGAAGCTTCTGATGTCAGATGTCATCTTCACCATGCAGGTCGAAGGTCGTGAGGAATCTGTTGTCAGAAAACCTAACCTCTTGGTTGTTACCCCCTGAGATAGCCATCTTCCTTGAGATAAGCCCACACAAAAGACTGCTTCCCAGCCATTAATCTGCAGTTTATCTCTCTCACCTTGCCCCCTGCATCTTCAGACAAAGGATTTCAACCTTTGACCTCTGACATTTTTGGCTATTCAAAGAATTCTTTGAAAGACCTTTGACTATTCGAAGAATTCTTAAGTCTATCATTGCCATGTTGCTTCATATTACACTACACTACTGTGGTCAATATGTTCATCAATTTACAAAATGAGTTTGTAGGTAAGATTTTGGGCAACTATATACAAACAAGATTTCTAAATATTTTTTAAGAACTTAATTGTGCTGAAGCTAAAAAATTCCATTTTTATTCTTGTAAGGTGTTTCAGTTCTTAGATAAACCATGATTTTATCTTATTCAAATCTTATTTGTCAGATACTCAGTGTCATTTGTGATTTTCAAATGTTGATTTTCCTTCAAACATATTTATAGAGAACACATAACACTTTGAGCTTTCTTTTGTTTTTCAGTTGACATCACTGCAAGATCATACAATGAAATAAAATGTCACAATCTTACTGTGTTTATCTTAATGGAGAATCTGCTGGATTGTGTTTCTAATGCAGACACAAGAAGTTGGTGTTTCTTTTCTACATTATGCTTTGGAAAATTATTCCTTTTATGTTTGGGCAGTCTATGGTTCACTGCAAAATATCTGCATGACATCAAAGGACCTATCAAAATGAAGGACACCTACTGAGATAAAGTCTTTCAATATACTTTTTTTTTAACAACACATCTCTTTGAGGTTTTCTCATCCTTTTCCATTTGCATTACAAAAATACATAAATAAAATAAAAAGCATCCCACAGTATTACAGGTAAAACCTTTAAAACCTTTAAAATGTATTCAAATGGGTATTTCAGAAATCATCATTTTAGTTGCTATTCAGAAAACACAATAAAAGTGTGTTTGGGAAGAACACTGAAGCTCAAGAAAATAAAAGGGAAAAGAAAAATCAGAAAACATAATTTTGTTGTCTCCTAAGCCAGGATGAATTTCATAAAGATATATATTCCGATTTATATTTCCTTGGATGCAAAAAGCGGAACACCCTGACTAAACTACTACGCCAACCGCGAGAAAAATATAAACCAGATGAGGTGCAAAGCTGGCTGCCATTGCTGCCTCTCCACATTCCCACCAAATTATTAACTTCTCATGTTATTATTTTGGTGGCCTTTGATGGTCTTCTAGAATGGTAATACAGTATTGGTGGATAAGGGAAAAGTAACTGTTGTAATCTACCTGGACTCATGAGAAGCATTTCACAATGTTGCATATGACATCGTTGTCTTTAAACTGGAGAGACGTGGATTAGATGGCTGGATGACTTGGTGGATAAGGAGCTGCCTGAATGATAGCACTCAGAGAGTTGTGGTTAATAGATCAATGTCCAGGAGAGGATTGGTGATGAGTGGCATTTCTCAGTGATTGGCATTAGGACTGGTACTATTTACCATCTTTGTCAGTGATGTGGATAATAGGACTGAGTGCATTCTCAGGTATTTTGCAGACAACACTAAGCTGAGTGGTGCAGTCAACATGCTGGAGAAAGAGGATATCATTCAGAAAGACCATGATATGATAACATCTGATAGGTGAGACAGTGTAAATGACATGAAACTCAACAAAGCCAAACACCATGTCCTGCCCACAAGCTGAAAAAGCACACTTGCAACTCAGAAATCCAATCATGATATTCTGTATCCTGATTTGCATCAAAATAAGCATGGCAAGGGGCCATGAGGTGGTGATCCTGCTTTTCAAATGAGATCCCACGTGGAGTATGCCAGTTCATTTCTGGCTTCTCCAACATAAGAAGGACACTAACTTGTTGGAGTGAGTCCAGAGGAGGGCTACAAGGATGATCAGAGCTCTGAAGCACCTCTCTTATGAAGAAAAGCTGAAAGAATTGGGGTTGTTAAGCCTGGAGAAGACTCTAGGTAGCTCTTTATCAAGGAATGTAGTGATATAAGCAGTAATGTCTTTAAACAAAAACACAGACTCTTTTCAGTGCTGCCCTGGCCTTTATTGCAAGGACCTTCTTTTGCTCTAGAGGACAAGAAATTGATAGTTGAGAATAGTTTCCCAGAGCAATCACCATATTTTTTTTGTGAATGCCACCATCAATGAAAATACAACTCTGTGTGTAACAAAGGAGCCATCTAAAGCTTGTTGATGTATTTATTTGTATGTGAGAATCTGATACTGGACAGACTAAACAGACATCTGTGCTTTGGTCCTCATATCAGTGTATTCTTTCAACATGGTGCACAGCACAGCAGAAGCTGCTCTGTTTTCTGTAAAAAAGATCATCACCTTTCACCTTGCACTTCTGCTATTTGTCTGAAGATGTAGATAATATCTCACAGGTTTTTCTTTCATGCAGGACTTAGTACTTAGGTGAAGAGAAACACAAGTTAAGCTGCCTATTGCCTTTTAAGATGAAAATATTTCTTAATTTTATCACAGAATCACAGAATCACCAAGATTGGAAAAGACCTACAAGATCATCCAGTCCAACCATCTACCTATCACCAATAGTTCTCTCTAAACCATGTCTCTCAACACAACATCCAAACATTCCTTGAACACATCCAGGTTCGGTGATTCCACCACCTCCCTAGGCAGCCCATTTCAGTGCCTGACCGCTCTTTCAGAGAAGTTGTGTTTCCTAATGTCCATCCTGAATCTCCCCTGGCACAGGCAGATATAATCTATATTTCTGTTAAACCCATGTTAGATATCTTTTAGGAAAAGTTGATAAAATTTTTATCCAAACACATCACTTGTTAGTGTGTCTATCCTTTTGTAAAAAAGATGTTTTACTTCAACTCTGGGTAGGTAAATATATATTTAACAAAACAATAGTTATGAAATGTTACCCATTATTGCAAGGAAGACTAATACTTGTATAATCAATGTTTTCAACTATAGAAAGTATATGATGGTGGACAATAGAAATGTGTTAACTGTCGTTGGAATTTTCAATGCTTTCAGTTTTTCATAAATAACCTCCCAAGATGCAAAGTAGACCTCTTGCCATCAAAGTTTATATAACCGTTTTTGGTTCAAAGTGTCAAATCACTTGCAGTGTATGCAGATGGATCTGGAGAAGTTAATGCTATTTATCTGACATGCTAAACTAGAGAGGTGAAAACTCACTGTCACCATTGAAACTTCTGGCATATAGATTTTCCTTCAGATGCTATCCAGACCTATACCAGAGACTGACCATATAAGATACATATGACACATGGGAATGAATCTTGTCAGGGCAGGGTAAAATATCTTTTTTTCTGACAGCACTGTCATATATAAAATCTATGTGTTTGCTATGGAATGCTTTTTTGATTTCAATATTTATTTAAACAGCAGAAATACAGGTTTGGAAGTGAACTGAAATTCTTCATGATTTCTGAGCTGCTAGGAAAGCCATGTTCTTTAGGAAAATATTTAGGAAAACTACCTAGAGAATGCTAAAGAATCAGGGAGTAGACCATTCTGTTACATAGTAAGTGCCATAATGTCAATAAGCAACCATCAATTCAAAATATCATTAAAAAAAGAAAGATTTAATTTGGACTGAGAAAAATTCTTTCTGAATAAGAATTCTACTTGCTTGCTTTATATTCTGTGATATTGTTTACACAGTTTTAAAGAAGAAAAATTATCTTTCATCATTCCTTAAAGTTTCCTTGAAATTCATACATTTTCACTAAATACAACAAATTTTTAGACAGAAAATTCATCTATTTCATCTATTTTGCAAACTCTGTCATACAGTGATTTATTTTCTGTCTAGACTGGCAAAGCATTAGAAAGGAGAGGTTAAATCTATTCTCTCACTTGATGAAAAATTGACATTGAGGAACTTTTTTTTCAAACTTTTTGTTTGTTTGTTTGTTTGTTTTCATCTAAATTATTTGTAGCAACCTTAAAGTATCAGAATTATTATTTCCCATCATGATAATTTTACATATACTTATTTTCTGAAATCTGTTAGAAGGTACTGCAATTTTGGCCAGGAAGTTATAGGGAAATAAAGTTGAGAACAGAAAAAGAAATTGTACAGTTCATTGATACACCCACTCTCCAAAGGCAGCTATTTTAAAGTGAGTTTTAATTATTCATTCTAAAGCAGCCATCCACTTCCTGAATGTAGCCATAAAATATTTAAAACCTGGTTTGAGGAATGAGAAATGAAAGCCCTGTACTGTACTTTTAAAAGTTTATGTCTAACTTCAGAGTTGTTACTAAAATGTTTTTCATTAGGCACACTGAGATATAAAAATTATACAGTTCAGGTATGATGGAATTACAATACATACCTTAAATCTTGACAGCTGAACTCCGATGTCACTAATTCAATTACTATCTGAAAGCAATTCTTCATTCTTTACACAATACGTATAAATATGTATGGGCCACTCAATCAATCAAACCTCAATCAATCTTTAGAAAATACTGGACCAAAAAAAACACAGAATCATGGAATGGGCAGGGTTGGAAGTGACTTCAAGGATCATCAGGAACCAACCCCTCTTCCCCAGGCAGGGCCACCAACCTCCCCATTTAATGCTAGATCAGACTGCCCAGGGCCCCATCCAATCTGGCCTTGAACACCTCCAGGGATGGGGCATCCACAACCTCTCTGGGCAGCCTGTTCCAGCACCTCACCGCTCTCTCTGTAAAGAACTTCCCCCTGGTATCCAACCTAAATCTTCCCTCCCTCAACTTAAAACCGTTTCCCCTTGTCCTTCAGTTATCTACTCTTTCAAAGAGTTGATTCCCCTCCTGTTTGTAGACTCCCTCTAGGTACTGAAATGCTGCAATGTGATCACCTCACAGCCTTCTTTTCTCCAGGATGAACAAACCCAGCTCCTGTCTTTGTAGGGGAGGTGCTCCAGTCCCCTGATCATTTTGTGGCTCTCCCCTGGACCCTCTCTAACAGCTCCCTGTCTTTTTTGTACTGGGGGCTCCACATTTGGACACAATATTCCAGATGGGGCCTCACAAGAGCAGAGTAGAGGGGGACAATGACCTCCCTGTCCCTGCTGACCACCCCTCTTTTGATGGAGCCCAGGATACCATTTGCTTTTCAAGCTGCAAGAGCACACTGCTGGTTCATGTTAAGCTTTTCATCCATCAGAATGAATATTTTGTTTCATCACTGAAGTACAGATTTGTTGAAATCTGAGATAATGCCATTATTTGCCCATATAGACCATCAATTCTACTTCTCTTTTTTTTTTTTTTTTTTTTTTTTTTAATGAGGTCCTGATTTTCTGATTTGCATTCTCACTCCTGGATAAAAGATCTTTGGCAAAACTTTCCTAACTTTTCTGTAAGTGGGTGTTATGCTTCAGTCCCTAAGAATCTTTAAGGTTGGTTTAAGATTTTCAGAGTGGAAAACACAGCTTCCAGATATTCTATTTCCTTGACTACGACAGAGGCAATAAGAAGTGTAACTGGGGTACTTAATAAATCATCTAGAGCACTTAACCTATGAGGACTGCTCTGAAAGTAATACCTTAAGTTTTATTATACTGGCCCATGTTGTCAGAGGTGAATGCTAATACGGCAGTAGAGGTTGAACTTTCCCATCAATATTCTATTATATTTTGTTGCTGTGCAACAGATGGTCTGACATGGAAGTGCATACAAAACAAAAGCTGTTCCGTTGAATTTCTCCATGTGGAAAAAATAGCACCCATTGACATTCATTGAAACTTGCTGAAAGTTTAAGGAGACTAAACAGTGGGTGTCTGCACAGGTAGGTGGTGGTGGTGTTGATGGTGTTTCAGCATTAGCAATAGTGACTGTGGGTCACCTCCATTGGTGCAGATTTTTGTGAGCACAACATGCAGGCTCTTGTTCACAACTGTCAAAAATGCATAGCTATTGGTAGTGAATATGTTGAATAAATGTTTTGTAGCTGTGAATTTGCTCTGTCTGTGTTATTGTAATTGCAGTTTCCATTAAAATAAATAAGATACATTATTTTCAGAGAAACCTATGTAATCATAAGGTGATAAAGACTGTTTTGAAGCTCTCAATTTATTGTTTATTATTTTTTATTTATTATATTTATTTACTATATATTGATTCTGCAGTGGAAGTGAAAATTATTAAAACTGTTTTGTTTGTTTGATTGTTTTTGTAATAGCAGCTCAGTGTTCTGATATGGCATATTTCATCTTTATTTGTTTTTAGAATGCTATCAAGAGAGAAAATAAAAAAAATATATCTTTGCTGTTACAGGTTAAGAGCATACTTGGAAGATCTGAAAATTTGGAAATGCCTGGGTATTTTCTTAAATGAGGAGGAAAAAGTCAATGTTTGATTATAACATCTGCTCACTTTTATCCCTGCTAACTCACAAAACTGGATAAACCACTGTTTTTATTATCTCTTGGTGACATTATTAGGTATAACATAACAAACTTGGAGAAACATCCTGAAAAGAATGAAGACTTCTCATTCTCGTCCTCACTTTCTCTATTGTTCCATTTCCTACTTCCGTGAACCTTCATTTCTCTCTGTTAAAGTAACAAACCACGTCACTCTCTGGAAAAAAAATGGAAATTATTATTTAATCCACTTAGATCGGGATCCTAAAAAATATCCTCTGCTTTGGAAGCACTGGACAATGTGTTTATGAACATCTGCAGAATGCACGCAGAAAGAGGTGCAGATCATGAATGGCTTCCAGCTAAAAAACACAAGTTTTTAAGATACTCCTGTTGCTTGTTTTCAGAAAAAAAAAAAAAAAAGTAAAATACATTACAAAAATGAATATTAAAAGAACAAAAGTTATATTGATAACATTTCTTTATCATTTTTATTTTCTCACAGGTTACACCTATTTTCTTTGATGAAAGTGATATAAGAACATAATTTTTGGTCCCTCAGGCTCTATCCTACATAATTCCACTATTTTTCAAGATCTGTTAGAAGATATAATTATTTTAGTCTTTTCTGAAAATTTGTACACTGCTTTTTTTAGCATGATCCTGCCATCGTTATCATAATTGTATAATTTAGATTTGGACTGTCTACTCCTTGACTGTTTTTATATCTAGCATAGGGTATACATGCTTCATTTGTGATGTGTTAGGGTTTTTTTTAAGATCTAGAATTTTATGTATTGGAGTATTACATCATCTCTTTTGTTACACTGAAGTTCCTTTTGTTTCTTTCACAGACACAGTCAATGAGAGCAAACAAAGTCAGTGAGGGGAACTTTCACTCATTGCTGACATGAAGGGAACTGAATATGCAGTGATCCAGAGTAAAAAATTGAGATTTTTATTGTTGTTTCTGTATAAATTACACGAACTTTTCCATTTCTGAGTAATACAATGAGATTTCAAATGACAGCTGCAAAATATCTAGATCCTTCTACTATCAATCTTCCTTGACTGTTTAGTGCATGGACAATATATTTACTGAGAGAAAAGAATTGTTAATAAAGTAGATGCAGTTCAGTGAAAAATAGATATCTTGAAATATCTTCACTGAAAATTTCTAGACGTCATTCAGTACTTCTGTGTATTTTGGTTATTTTTGACTTAGCTGCAAAATAATCTCTCTTAGTGCTACAGTGCAAGCAGAGTTATTAAGAAGCCCAGAACAAGAAGGGGATTTAAAATATTTTCATCCATATTTGGATGAAAGCTTTGTATTTTCTTTTTTCTATTTTCTGATGTACACCTACCCATATTTGATCAAAAACAAATTAATCACACTGAAATCAAAATGCAGTTTATCCTCTTGTAAAGTCAACATTCTGACTGAAGCCAATAATTCTGTCAATATCCTTTCACTTTCCTAACTTCTCACTCCCTTGTTTGCCTTTTAAACTCTTATTTAAATTTAATTACTTAGCTCCAAAGCTATTTGCTCTCATTTAAAGTGTTAAATCATATTAATTCTTTTGCATACAGCTTCATATTGTGCCATTCCATAAGCCAGCTTTCTGAGATTATTCAAGGTTTCTAATTCTTCTGTTTTTTGAACGCTGATGACATTGAAATACATTGAGAATGGATGTATCTTAGATGTCAAGACATTTACTTCTGCAGAGATCCAGACTAAAAACGTACTTTTAAAAGTAATTTTAAATACTTTTCTACCCTGATATCACTATAAAATATATTATCTGAATTTGAGAAATGTTGATTATCTGCTTATTTGAAATACCTGTCTCTGATGAATTTCAATTGATTTATTAATGCTTCTATTTCTGTAAGTCAAAACATTATTTTCAAAAAATCTGTTTGATAATTTTTGTACTAATGTTCTGTTTCATTTTTTCTGTGCTTCAGTAATATTTGATACTATCTGAAACATTAGTTTTATCTTTTTTTTTTTTACTACGTATTTATTATTATTTCATTTTCCACTTGTAAAATAGGCTGCTGTTGTTTGTTTTTTTAACTGAATATAAACAACTTATGACACTATGTTATAATATTATAATACAAGTTATAAAAAAAAAAAAAAAAAGAAATAAACAATGCATTAGTTGAAAGTCTGGTCTTAAAACCTCAAAATTTGAAAGTACATTTGATCTTCCAAGTCTCTAATGTATTTCGTTCATAAAGAAAAGCAAAGAAAAGTGACAGCATTGATTTTCAGTCATCATTCCTGCTGTGTTACTCTTGCCATAGACACTAAACTTAGGCTTTTCAGATATATAAAAATATACATTTTTCCTAGGCATTACTTGATTTTATGAACAAATTAAATTGTTTTGTTTGTGTAGGATGGGGAGGGTACAGAGACTTTCAGTTGCTAATTCTCACTCTGCAGTCGCTTTTCACTTGTCCTTTATCTTTGAACTCTAGCACCATATGTTAGGAAAGTTGTTAGCTTGTTAACTTTTTTCTCTGCTATGCTTTTTTCTATGCTATTCCTTCCACCACTGTCAATTTAAACATGCCATTTTTTTCCATGATTCTAAATATCTGATGATTTCTATGTCCCAGCAATTTAAATGCTATAAGGTTAGAAAAATCAGATGTGTCATTTAGAATGACAGCCTATGTGAAAGAATAGTTCAGGTCTGAATAAATTAAAGTGCTGTATTGACTCAGGAAAGAAATAACTGAACTTAATGATATGAAATTTCTTGTTTTAGAAGATGCTGTTAGTTATCTAATTATCTAATTAAACAAAGATGATAATCAGTACTGCTTTTATGTTTATATTAAGCTATATTGGGCTACAGGCTACTAAGTCCTAGTAAATTAGGCTGAAAGAATTCTCTGGAGATCCAATGCTACACTTAGAGCAGGGAATAACTGCAGTTACCTGCAAATTCAAAGTTAGATTATGTTCAGGGTCTTGTAAAGCCAAATGTTCAGATCTCTAGCCATAGAGATTCCACAAACTCAAGGGGCAACTTTTTCAAGTTTGTTGATAGTTGTTTGACCACCCTCATGGTGAAAAAATATTCTAATTGGAATTTACCTTGCTCCAGTTTGTAGTCATTGCCCCATAATTTTTCACTGTGAACCTCAGAGAAGAATCTGGATGCCCCTGTTCTGTATCATCAGAGAGTCGAAGTCAAGCTGAAATTTCAAATGACAGTTATCAACAGATAAATTACATCTGATTTATTTCTAATCTGGTTCTTAGAAAAGTTTATGTGAAAATAGAAATTAAGTTGCAATTTAAAATGAATGAAAATTTTCTCAAAATGTGGTATTGCCTTAATGTTTCTAAAACAAGTTATGAGCTGCAGCAGCTTTAGTATTTATTTCTTCACATGTTGCAGGAGTTATTTCATGTAGTTTAAAGGGAACATGTGGATAAAATATAAAAATTTCTCATGTTATTTCTCCCAGTTTCTAAAAGTTTCTCTGAACTGTAGTGAAGTTACCAATAGCACCACTTAAGCTTTCTTAACAAGTACTAAAGAAAGAGATTAAGATTTTCTTTATGGACACTGATCTCTCACTTAGACTTCAAAGTTTTGTTGTAACAAGAAGCAAATGAAATTTGAATGAAATTAAATTTATTTCCTTACTGTCATGGTTTTATGATTTTTGGTCATCAGTATTCCACACCATAACATCATGTAATGCATTGGGGGTGGGGTTTGATTTCTGCCGAATGTTCGTCCGTCGGAGAAGAACTACATTTCCCCAGGAGACTTTGCGGTCAGCAAGGGGATATAACTCCAAGCAAGGTCACCTGATCCTTCTTCTTCACCTGCTCTTCGCTGTCTGCGCTTCGCTGCTATCTGCGCTTCGCTGCCTGCGCTTCGCCGTCTGTACTTCAGTCACCCAACTGGACTGCACTTCTCACCCCAGCATTGTGGTGAGGTCTATACAATTCAAACAGACTCTCTCTCTCTCTCTCTCTACTATATTTAGTAAAATCATTTGTTCCACCTCAGATCAGTGCTGTTGTTTTCAAGTATTTTGGGGTCCCCTGCTTCCCCTTTCCCAGAGGCACGGATCCGCAGATCCCTCTGCCCTGCTGGTCATGGAACTGGGCCGGACCAGCCCATAAACCGTTGACACTTATTCTGATCTTAAGCATATTATACTGTGTGTTTACAGTATGTAGTTACCTGGGTAGAAAAAATCATACATCTAAACATCCTAAAAAAACAAAAAACAAAACAAAACAAACAAAAAAAAAACTAGAAAGAAATGGGAATTGTAGCTGTACACCTTTATTTGCACCATTATTTCATAAGAGTGACAGTCTCATTCTTCAGCTCGTCTTACAATTGTCATTTGAAAGATAAAAAGAGCATATGACACCCACAGTTTTTCCCAGTGTAATATATTTTAACATGTTGTGCTGCGTACTATAAATCTATTAGTAATTTTCTAAATTAAGAAAGAATGACTCTTTATATATCTTGGATTAAAATCAATATTCAGATACAACAGTATACTTAAAAGAAAAGTGTATTCAAGATCTTTTTAATATAAAACTGTAATGTTCCCGAGAAAAGAACATTTCTACAGCTAATACATAGTTTTCTGTGAATTTAGTAATAAATAATATTTATTA
>JAPSGF010000034.1:5858039-5896225 GCA_035772895.1 Perdix hodgsoniae
TAATATAATATAATATAATATAATATAATTATAATTATATATTATAATATACAATAATTATATAATTATAATCAATTATTATAATAAAGTAAATTTTACACTGACGTAAGAGCTTTCCAGTTTTATCACAATTTAATGTCTAGCTCAGAATTCTAATATCTGTACACTTAGAGTTTAGAGTTAAAATATGAGGAAAAAATATAAGAAGAAATTCATTTTTCCTCTGCTATTATGCCTCAGCTTCTGGGATTCAGCACATCAGAAACATCCAGAGATGGAAGTTACATGTAGACCATTGTTTTTGATGTTTCCAGCTACCTTCATAAATTCCTTAGCAACGTTTTCAACCTTTTTTTAATACTTCTGGACTTCTTATTCACCCAAGTTCTTTTCCTGCTGTGTTGAAAAATATTGCTTTTTGTTTTATGCCTGCTACTTCAGAATTTCATTTTGGGATCACTAGCACTTACTCTAGATTTTCAGATTTATTATTCTTTATCATCTAGACTTATTTCTATAAAATGCTACTATTGCTGCCTTGTCTTACTCTTTCCAAAACGGAAACTGTTTTGTATCTATTATCATCTCATTATTTTTATTATTTCACTTTTCTAGTTTATTGAAACAAACAAACAAATAAAAAAGCAAGCATGGTGTAGGTAGGTTTTAAGATATATTTTGGTAATAACATCTGTGATTAGGAGCACAGGAAAGCATACTTTTAGAAAAGAAAGTATATTTATTTTTTCACTTTTATAACTTTCACATAGATGTAAGTGCAGTGAATAACTGTTCCTTGTTTACAGAGCTGATAAAAAAGAATCATAACCACAATATTAGAACAATGCTTAATTGTAGTACTTCCTGCTGTGTTCTCTTTTAGAAGTACGTGGTTTTTCTCTAGTGAAAAGAGCATACATGCATCCTTCAATATGGATGAACGTTAAAGGAAAGGCTGGCATATCTTTTCTGACTGAAATATCTTTTGAAACTAATTTTAGTGGAGATTTTCACTTATCTTTTAGTGGAGATTTTCATTTTTCTTTTTAGTAATCTGCTAGATTTACAACTTAAAATTAATTTCAGAACCAGCTACAGGCACTTCAAATGTAGGGGAAAAAAATACTTAATTGAGTTTGTAAACATAGAAGCTAGTGTCTCTTCATATTGCATTCAGAAATTCTTGTAACATTAAAAGCTTTCGTTTCCAAATTTTTCAAAGTATGAAACCCTTCCTCTCTGTAAGATTCAGAAGAACTGAAAAAAATAAACTTGAATTCAGACCTCAGATGCTTATGACATAACTGAAAAAAACGGTCAACAATATAACAATTACTGTAGAAAAAAACATTTTTGGTTGAGTACACCAGGACAAATTTCAAAAAGTATCCTGGAGCTATTGTTACAGACATCTCATTCAGTATGTGTAGTATTCAATACTCTTATAAAAAAATATATTTTGTTAATTCAAAAATTAAAAATTAATTAAAAATGTGAAGGGAAAAAAATAATGAAGATTTCATTTTGAATACATAAAAAAAAAAAGCAAATGTAGCTTCACTGTTTTTCTATTGTACTGCAGTTTTAAGTTAGCTGTGATAAAATCTTTAGTCAAACAGTATGATCATGTCTACTAAATGTACACGACTGCTGACTGTACATCTACTTCCTATTAAACCAATTGTGGGTATGGAATCTGCATTCTGCCAGAACTGATCACTTTTCTTCAAGTTTTAGGATGTCAGGTTAACGCTTCAGGAAAGAGCTAGAGTCTTCATTCTAATTATCCTATTGAGAGATAACTACTATTTTTAATTCTGCACATCATATTGAGAATGGACAAGAGAAAATACTTTAACATATCAGGTTGCAAGAGTTGACAATGCTTAAATAGACTTCAGTGAAACTATTAAGAGAAAACATGCCTGTGTGACAGGACTGAGAAGCAGAACATAGCAAATATGTGAACTTCTTAGTTTTTTCCTATTTAATCTTTTATTGCTTTGTTTATCTGCTGGAACACAAAGAATATTATCATAATCACATAATTGTAATCACATACTATCTCAAGCAGAAAAAGACTATTTTCTTCAGTAATTATCATCTCCTAATCTACAGACAGAATGCTGTTTTTTTTTTGTTTGTTTGTTTGTTTGTTTTTTAATATTATCTGGTTCTTTAATTGAAAATGTAACATAGCTGCACATATGTAGAGGTCTATTTGTACACTCAGTGAAATCACTAAGGTTTCCAAGAAGGCCAATACTATATCAGTCTTGAAATAATTAGCAATTGCATATTTCTTAGAACTGTAAAAGATTAATTTTATGGATATGCATGTATAGCTCATCAATATAGTATTGACAAATAAGACTCTAAAACTAACCCAACTTTCTATTATCATAAAGTTCCCAACTTTGTACAATACAATCGAATAAAAAAAAAAATTACAGCTCAAGTGTGTCTCTAGTTAGAACACAGAGATCAGCTGTGGGAATACAAGAAAAACTGTTCAGAGCAGAAGCTGTGGAGTAAGATAAACAGCAGGAGAACAAAGTACACCTCTATAAGAGAGAACGTCTCATGGCTTTGATTGGATAAGTGCCTGTGTGAACGGTTGAAGAGTGTTTTGTAGAATGCTCTGTTGACATGTAAAGGTGGATGGGAAAGTTGTAGGGGTGGATGGGAAAGCAAGAAAAAGAAAACTTGTGAAGGTATATAAGTGATGTGAGAACTTGTAATAAATGATTTGGATCATTCACATCTGACTCTGTGCATCAGATGATGCAATCAGCCAAAATAAATAAATAATATACGACTTTTAAATTATTTTAACAGCATTTGAAAATTGTTTTTCTAAATATGTGGGTGGTTGAAATATATTGGTAGGGTGGCTTAACAATGTGCATATTTGCTAATATGCCAAATTCTTTTTCTTAAAACCAATTATTTAATAGGTGTGTCTCATTTCCTAAAAAGTGCAAAAGATTTGTTCAACATCCATACTTAATATAGACAAAATAATAAGACTACAGGGAAAAAAAACAAAACAAAGCAGAACAAAACAACTACCACACCATATCTTGATTTTGGAAATGATCACACTTCTGTGAAGCTTATACCAAGTCATATCAGAAAGATATTAGTCAAGGGAATAATTAGTAAAGGAAATACATCAAACTAAGAATCCACTTTACTGAGATTTCTCATGCTTGATTCTTCTTTACATGAAAACAAAAATATCCTAAAATCATTTGAGGATTGGTGGATCCCAGATTTGTCCATTTCTTAGGAAATATTCGCAGAATTTCATTTTATTGGAAATGCTGTATTTTTGAATTTAAAATATCATGTGTAAAGATTCAATAAAATATAATATTAAGCAAAGAGCTGAGAAACTTATTATGCAGATAGCATAAAAAATGTTTCAGTGACTTATATTAGATACTTGAAAATGTTTGAACTAAACTCTAGAGCTGCATCAGTTGAAGGGTTGAGTTACTTTGAATTTGATTTAAAAATGCAGCTTAGTCTATAATTTTTTGTGTTATTTACATTTGCTTTTTGCACAGCAAACTCTAGGCAACAATTGTCTTCTGTGAAAATGTTACTTTAATGTTGGCTTTACACATTCATGTTCTACATGTTTTCTTGAAGAAAGCAAATAAATTTTCTTCCTAAGAAATAGATTCCATGATAAAGTAAAGATAAAGAAAGTAAAGAAAAGATACAGCGCTTGTTGCTTCAAAACATAACATTTCCATGTTGTCTTGTCTTTAGCTGCGGAACAAATTTTTTCTCAATTAAAAGTCATATTCCAACAATGGTATCCCCAGGCAGCCTCTTTCCTTCCCAGTTTCTGCTGATTTTTTATCCAGGCAAAAACTACACATCACACATATATTTGTGGAACAGTGTAAAATGCTATGAAGTTGATAACTTATTTTTTACATTGCAGCTTCTATTGACAATTTAATGAGAATTTGGGAATGAGATGGGGCAGAAACTTTAAAATAACTGAGACTGGATTTTTTTAGAGCATCTTTGCAGCAGGCTAGAGAAAGTTTCAGAAGAGCACTTTTCCATTTACTTTTATCAAAGTGACCAGAGCAACACTTCTCCCATGCTCCATTTGCCTGCCTTCTCTATCTCATTCTTCCCGTTTTTCCTGTTGAAGCTGTGTTATTGCTTCTCATTTCTTTGTCAGTCATTTTTTTTTCCCCTTCTAATTAATAATTTCACTTTCATAAAGTTCTTTCCTTAAAGTGGATTTCTTCTGTGCAGGCTCTCCCTGGGTACTTTGTTTAATACTCCCTTCTATCCTCATTTTCACTGTTGCCTTAGTACCTTCTATATTTCTCCACACTCTCCTTCCTTTAGTACAATAAACATTGCTATTTTTCTGAGATGTTTTAAGTGCGCTTGAACCTAAAAATATGTGAATTTCATTTTAGTTCAGCAGAAACTGAAAATACACTTTTTCTTTTTGAGTTATCTTGAAAATATGGTCTGATGTTTTGTAAAAATAAAAAAAAATAAAAAAAAAAAAAAGACCCCACTAAATCCAGAAATCCAGTAAAAGAGTTTGTAGTGTTGGTTTTCATTCATATTAATTATGTGTTACTTATGATGACTAATCTATGAAGTGGATCTTAGATGGGTATGCATATCTACTCTGAGAGTTAGCAGAAAAATAAATATTTGTTAAAACATATATTTCAAGAAAAAGAATGTTCTGAAAATCAGTCATCTAACAGTCAATCTCAATTGTTATTACATTTAAAATACAGAGTGTATAACACAGAGAATTTCACAGAAATAAAATATATTCTTTCATTCCTTTCATTTTTCTGATACTTAATTTGGTTCTTTCTGGCATTTCAATTAATCGTATTATCTAGAACAAGAATTCTGTCCAAAATAGTTTATAAATTTCTACTTGACCTGTGTTTATAAAGTTATTAAGAATAACACACATAATATCTTTCAACTGAGAAGAAACCAGGCCAACATCCTGAGGCAACATGAAACTGTGAAGCAGCATATTGAAACTGAATGATAGCTGTTCATGAAAACAAGGGCATAATATGCTTTAAAGGCTTGTTTAAGGAAAATAAGAAAATATCAGTAGGAGAGTATATTTTTCTGAGTGATTTTCAGAGATATGACAAACTTGTTATTTTCCAATTTTGGAAGGAAACACTTTTCTTTACTTCTACAATTTTCCAGCTTGAAAAACATATGTACCTACAATGCTTTTGAAATACCTTGCAGAACCTGCTAACATTGTGAAGAATAACTCATTTTAACAGCAAACATTTGCTCTATACTTTCAATTTAAACAAGTGCTGTCACAGAATAAGAATGCTTGTAGAGCATCTGCTAAACATCATGTCAGCATAGGCTAGGCATTCTTTGGATTTGGAAGTTGTAACTTCCAAAGGCTAGGCATCTGTATTCCAAGTTTGGATTGTTGAAACAGCTGCATCATGGTGATAATCATAAAGAACTAAATACTGGTCTAGTTACTATTATATATATTATATATATAATTTATTGCAACTTCACTCTTTAATTCCTTTTACCTAATCTATACATGTTATACCCTTGTTGCTGTTCTTGTTAAATCTAGGAATCTGCCAATACCATTGAAAAAATCCTAGTGCCACAAGCCTCTATGTTTATTAACTGAAATAAGGAAGAAACTATTCATGACATCTCTGCTTATTCATTATACATAGATCATAGAACCACAAGCTAGATCTTAAAGCTGAACCAGTAAGCTTTGGGACTAGAAGACTCTATAACTAAATTTCATACCCCATTGACTCAGCTAATTAGACTATATATGTTGCCACACTAATAAATCAGAGTTAAGAGAGTTAAACTATCATGAACAGAATTAACTCTCCATGGAGCTGGATTGTGACAGCTAGTTCAGCACACCCACTTTACACAATAGTTTGGATTATAGGATTATGTTTATTCTACAAGAGGATAAGGTCTCATTTATTCTGACTAGTTTTACCTAGAATTTGTCAGGCTATTATGAAAAGATCTGCTCTATTGTTACAGGAAGCCTCTGTCTTCATGGTTAATGAAGGCCTGAGATTCTGAGCTGATTATGATGTTTTCATGTACCTGAATAAAATGCCTCAGAATAGGAAAAAATTCAAAAGTCCTCTGGCAAAGGATTAGAATCTCATCCTTTCTTACAAACTACTTTGTAAAGATAAATGATACCGAGACATTCTTTCTTCTTCTAGAGGTGTCCTTGGTTCTTGTGCTGTTCATCTTGCTCCACAGCCTCTGCTCGAAATAGTTTTTCTTGTATTCCCATAGGTGACCTAATAGTGGCCTTTCAGTACCTATAGGGGATCTACAGGAAAGAAGGCGACAGACTCTTAAGCGGGGTCTGTGATGATAGAACAAGGGGAAATGGCTTCAAGCATAAAGAAGGTAGATTAGGTTAGTTAAAACCTAAATAGTTATAAGGAAAAAAATCTTTTACAGTAAGGCACTGGAACAGATTGTCCAGTGATGAAATTGATGTCCAATCCCTGAAGACTTTCAAGGCAAGGTTGGATCAGGCCCTGGGCAACCTGATCTAGCCGTGGTCTCCCTTTTCATCTCAGGGCAGTTGGCTAGATGGCCTTCAGATGTCCCTTCCAACTCTAAGGATTCCATGATTCTATGAATGTTAAAAATGAGTGACAAATTTTGAGTTAAAAAGAATCACTTTTTACAGGTCAGAGTACTCTCAGAGGGTTTATACTGGTCAGGAGGGGAAGTACCTCATTTTGAGATTAGTAAATTCAGGTTTACATCTGGAGAAATCCACGAAACATCAATAATAGGCCAATGTGAGTACTTGAGATTTGCAAAACAACAATCATTTATTTGTGGATGAAATAATTGAATCATAGAATTGCTTGAGTTGGAAGGAACCTCTGGAGATGATTTAGCATAACTCCCCTGCTAAAGCAGGTTCCCTACAGCAGGTTGCACAGGAAAACATCCAGGATGGTTTTGAATTTCTGCAGAGAAGACGACTCCACAATATCTTTGGCACTGTTTCAGTACTCTGATACACTCAAAGCAAAGAAGGTTTTCCTTGTTTTTGTATGCAACTTTCCATGTTCCCGTTTGTGTACCAAAAATTAGCATTATGTTGTAGAAGATCGGATTCTGGAGAGGCCCTATTACAACCTTTCAAAACTTAAAGGCAGGTAATAAGAGAGATGGAGAGAAATTCCTTATGAAGTCGTTTAATGATAGAACATGTGATAAAGGTTTTAACCTGAAACAGGGTAGTTTTAGATTAGATATAAGGATACAATTTTTCACTATGAGAATTGTGAGGTAATGGAAGAGATTGCCTAGAGAAACTGTGGATGCCCTAAGCCTGGAAGTGATTAAGTCTGAGATGGGGATGGGGCCACTAGAACTGCCTGTTCTAGTGGGTGGTATGTCTGCCATGAAAACGGGGTGGAACTAGATAATTTTAAAATTCCCTTTTAACCCAAACCATTATATGATTCCATGTTTCTACAAAGCTTGTACACTTGAGAAAAGCACCCCATTAGAGTGCTTGCATAGGTGAAAGCTTAGTGTAATCTCTAATAAATATAAGGTGCAGAAATAACAGAAATAAGATCAAATACTTCTATTCAACATCCAGACAGATTTAGAAATTTTATTTACTCTCCAACAGCACAATATGCTATTAAAATCAACTATTAAAAAATCGAATAGAACACTTGTGAAGTTTGAACATTTTTTTTTTTTTCCTAAAATAATCCAGGAAAGATTTTTGAAGACTGCAGTCAGCAAGCACAAAACTGTTCTGAAAAAGCTTCCAAAGGTCATGTTTTTTAGTTCTACCGCAGGCTCATCTACTCAGCAAACAAGCTAGGAAAGGCGTTTGAAGCCTGCATAATTTATGCAGGTCAGTGCTAGACAGAATGGTGAAGGAGAGTTTTAGCTAACAAGATTATTGCTAATGAGCTTATTATGCTGATCTTTCCCTTTGCAAAAGCTGTTCTTGATTCTTGAAACTCTCAGATACATATGCACACATGTATTTTTCTACACACATACACAAGCACAGAAAGAAAGGAAGACACAAAGAAAGAGATGTGTCTTTTTTACATTAGAAAATGGCTTTAATGAATGTTGGTCTCCATTTTTAGTAAGTATGTGCCTGATTATTTTTGGTTGTGTTCTTAAACACTTTAACTCCTTCATACTTGAACATCATCTTTATTTCTTTTTCTTTCTCTTTGATAAAAATAAAACAATTTCCTTGTATTTTTATTTTTTGTGATAATGGTGTAAACGCTGTGATACTGAAGATATATACAGGATATAAGAGTCTCAATTAAGCCCCATTATTTAGTTATAAAGGATCAACCTAATAATTGATCTGCTATCTACAGGGAGTGGTTTTACCAAACAAAAAATATTTTACATAAATATATCCTTTTTTCAGTATTCTATTTAGGAGCTGAAAGTCTGAATGGACAAATTTTCCTTCAGAAGTTCTTCAGTAAGCTACCTCCATTGGATATACAGACAAAATATGCATTTCCTAATGGAGTAATGGTTCAGTAAGTAAAACAGACCAGATAGATCCCAGCCCCCCCCCCCATGGCTGATGAAATGCCTCTTCAATCCGCTGGTGATCCTGCAGCAACACTGGCTTCTTACTCTGCTGTTTACACTGAGCGGTTCCAATTAAGGAGGAGGATTATCCCCCACATGGAAGCTGGCAATGGCTCTAATGTCAGAATCATCAGACTAGTCACACAAAAAAATAAATTGTGAAGATGAAAAACACTGGCCTGATTGCACGCCAGCCAAGGAAAAGAAAATGGCAATCTAGGGTAACTAGTACAACTGGCTCTGACTGCAGGTGTCTAGCATGCAAAATAGTTGGCAGGTCTTATATATACATAGGTTGCTCTGAATGTAATGCTTCCTATTTATTTCCTTGGAAGCTACTACAACAGACACAAATAGCACAATCACATTATTTGATAGAGCAAATCCTCAGCTACAAAAGAGTATTTTTCAACATAATCTCCACTATTAGCTATGTATTTTCACCAGTGCTGAATAAGAGCCTTTGTGTCACAATTGTAAATATCTGCATGGCCAGCAGGAACATGGATTGTGTTTCATGTCAGTGTCACCACTGTTGAAATGTGCCACCCACTGCCTCACTGTGCTCACATCTACTGTTTGGTCTGAGTAAACATTCAGCAAGCATCAATGAATGTCAATAGGTGCCCATTTTTCCACATGATAGAATTCAGTGACACATCTTTGCTTGTCAGATGCCATTTTGTCACACTGTCCCTCTGCTACCATCTTTTGCATGGCAACAAAATTAAACAGAATATTAGTGGGAAGATTCAACCTCTACTGCCATCCCATCAATATCCCCCCTCTGAAATCATGAGCCAGCATAAACTAGGGGGCATTATTTTCAGAGCAGCCCTAATATATATCTGGTATGTCCCTGCACAATATAGTTGTGCCCAGTCTGCCAATTGATTTAGCTGGAGTGAACCATATTATAACATGCATCAGTCATTTTACTTGATTTGAAATACTCAGTTAAGATACCTGCCCATTCGTAAATACTTGTCTAAATTAATAATGAAAAGAGAAGTTCTCCAGAGAAAGTTAAATGCCTTTGTGACTAAAACTACTACAGTGAAACCAGGCCTAACTAGATTGCTGTTACAAAGATAAAGTTATTGACCTTCTATGTTGTTAACTTGGTTTTGCAAGAATCAAGAATCATAGAATGATACATAAAATGCATGAACTACAGACCAAAAAACAAAACAAAACAAACAAACAAAAAAAACACATAGTTTTTCAAGTTTTGCAGAGATAATCTACGGAGTTTATTAAGCTTGCAAAATATTTTTCTAATTTTCTAGTTTTGTTTGTTTGTTTGTTTGTTTGTTTTAATTGTTATTTAGGGAAACAAAATGAGCCAGAAGAAGCCTTGCTGTGTCATTCCGTGTAACTTCATTTGAAATGCCCTACAATGTCTCAGAAATTGAATTGGAAAATTCATAAAGGATATTGAAAGACATGTTGCTTGGGAGACACAGCTTAAAGTCAGATATCTGAAATGATACTAGATATCTGTGTATTAAGTAACCCAATCCTATTCCTATGTTGTGGTTTAACCCAGCAGCCAGCTAAACACCACACAGCCTTTCACCCACTCTGCTCCTCCGAATGGTGTGGGAGAGATAATTGGTGGAAAAAAAAACAAACCAAAACAACCAACCAAACAAACAAACACAACTCATGAACTCATAGAACTCATGAGTTGACATAAAAAGTATTTGTTGAAACAGGAAAGGAAGAGAGAAGTAATGCTAATGATAACAATATATATGTTTATAAAACAAATAATGCACAAAGGAATTGCTCTGCACTTGCCAACTGATGCCCAGCTAGACATTGAGCAGTGGTAGCACCTCCAGCAAACTCCTTTCTATCATTTTTTCACACAATGCCATATGGTACAGAAAATTGCTTTGGTCAATTTGGGTCTGCTGTCCTGGTTATCTTCCCTTCCAGATCTTTCTGACCCCAAGTCCTCTTGCTAGCAGGACAATACAAGAAGCTGAAAAACTGAAACATCTTTGGCCTCTGTATAGCTATACTAAGTAACAACTAAAACATCAGTATGTTATCAACAGTATTTTTTTCCTAAAGCCAAAACATAACATCAGATGGAATGCCATGAAGAAAATCAGCACAGTCTCAGCTGAAACCAGGAAACCCTGTTATATGTGGATAAACTATAAGTAAATAAATATTTGGTCTCTTTCTAATGAACAGAATGCAATTTTAACATAACTACAGCATTTGAATGTCAGATTGGCAGATTAAATCATACTTATAGGCCCACTAAATGAAACATTCTGAATTCAAGTTTTCATGGGCATGAATACTTGTGTATGTATATAAACATATATACAGATGTAGATGACTGAATTTATTCTTTCAGGGTTCTCACTGAAAGTGTCCTGATCAGTACCAGGAAGTCCATCCTAAGTGCCTAAGGGGCCTGTCAAATTCTCATTCTCAGATCATTTCCCAAATTGCCACAGGTCAAGTAGTTTTGTTACCCACATTAATTTTCAGTCAAGATTTAAACAGACAACAGGCAACTGAAAAGGCAGAACTTTTATTTCTGAGAAAGTTAAAAGGAAGGTTCTAATAAGAGGCCTGGTCCTATCTACAGCATTTTGCAATTCAGTCTTCAGATGTTGCTAATCATATCTCTGGATATCTAATGACTCTTTCTATTCATAAAAAGTGTGCAGAAGATGCACACTGATATGCAAAGATATAGTTGTCTATATGTATATACTCATGTAAATAAACTCATTAACAGCTACTTGAGATTTGCTAAAGATAGAGCACCTGGTGAAGGGATGCAGCCAGCCCTAGGAGCACAGGTGAAAGCAATTTGGAACTTGGTTCCACCCCTCCCTAAGCCTTATTTAAGGGCCAAGTAAGGGATTCTTTGTGGAGATCTCTTCTTTTGGAGTATTTAGTGGATCCTGTTCCTTGCGATGGGTAAGTGACACCTCCGTTCTTTAACTGTATTGTAATAATCATCGTTTTTTGGGGGGTAATTTAGAAGTGATTATCTGTTACTGCCTTTCCCTGCATCAGCAGAAGTGGATGGAGCTGTATGTTTTTATGTCTGACTCCAACTGATGTATGCACAGAGAGTTTCTGAAAACAAAATTAAGCAAAAGAACAAGAAAGTAAGAATATCTCCACCTTGAGGATCTTTTTTGTAGGTAGTGAAGAAGAACCTTACTTATATCACTTACTTATAGCATGAACTTCTGTAAGACCAGGAGTTAAGAACTATCTAGGAAGAAAAAGCAATTACAGATATATAATTCTAGTTTGCTTTTCACAGGATGGCAGTGTGCACTGTGGTTGCACTGCTGATATAGTCCACAGATAACTTCTTTTAGTAATGAGGAAGACTACTTTAGAGTAAGGTTGGAAGACTAAGCAGTTCGTGGAATTGTTCAAATGTAGCTCCTCTGAAAATGAGACACATCAGTTGCTGGAACTGCCACCTATTGCTCTTCAAAATACTTTAAAAAATTATTTACTTTCCCTTGTTAATATTTATTAACTGATCAGTGCTGATAATGTGCTATCAGTGTTAAATGCTGAGGGACTATTATGTTGATTATATAAGAAGTACTCAATGGTATGGGTAAGTGATAGTCTAACAACTTTCTTAAAAAAAAAATTCACAACTCAGTAGTATCTAAATGGTGTTAACTCCTAAATTCCTACCAAAATTATGAGCAATTGAAGCACTTTAGGCAAAGAAGTAATTTTAAATTTTGCATTGGAGATGTTAAACTTGTATGAGACTTTAGGTTTTCAATCTGGTGTGCAAATAGCTTTTTTTTCTGTGTGTGAAATATCTTTTTATCCCTAATGTGATCCTAAAAATAATTGCCTCTTTTGTGATTACATTTCAGTTTTAGGTGTTAAAATATCAAATATTTGATTACATTAGAAGTATCTTTTACTCAATACAACAAAACCTTATTAAAAATAGCCTATGCATATTATGTTTGTGCTTCTCTTTTATATGAGCAAATCTACTTTTAAGGGTAAATGGGCTTATGATTCTGTAGCTACATCAGTTGATTTACATACACACCGTAAATGTACATGGCTGCCAAATTCATTATAGGCTATAATGTCTACATTAAATATTGAAACAGATATGTTAGAATTGTTTCTTAACTGAAAATATACTGTAAATGAAAAATAGCAAGCATACACAGGCAATTTCTATTTTGAATAATTATGTGAATCTCCAGAGGTCTGCTGGTCATATGTAATTGTACAAATGTATTTGCAGTTAAAAAATCCTGCCTTTAAATGTGAGAGAAATGTCATTGTGGTTAGTCTGACACTGGGAATTGCTTCATTTCCCTAACTTATCAAACTTCTCTAATAGATATTGAGGGATAGCATCCTGAAGGAAGAAGTGAGTGGCACAGAAGGCAAGGTGATATGTGGGATTATTTAATTCCATTTTACGAAACATGGCGTGTGTGTGTAAATACCAGCCTGGTCTGATAGTTTGTAACTATAGCAACTGCTTCAGAGGTGGACAAAGAATATCAGGGGTCTCTTTTGTTCAGGCCTTTGCAGTGGAAAATGAGCAAAAGGAAAAAAGAAAAGCTGTACTTATCCCAAAAAGCTAACAGTACAAACTTGAAAAATTACTGTACCATCCCTCCTCTACTGAGATATTAAAAAGCTGTTGCTTTATTAAATTATTTTATTTATTAATAAATTATATTTATTATTTTTAAATACAAATTCTAAAATAATCAAAATATTTGAGTGGAGGGCATAAGATTAGAAGTGTGGAAGAAACTTCATTAAAGTGTTTAATCACACCAAGGTTTTATTCATAAAGATTGTGTTTTTTTTCCTATCTTAAATATATTTAGCTAATTTAATTGTAAGGATCAGTTTTTTCCAGCCACAAGATACAAATGATGTTAATGTTTTTATTTAATGTAAAAGAGAGACCTTCAAAACTGAAATGAGTACTACAGTATGCTTTTTTTTTTTGCGTGCACAAAGGCCTATCCTTAAATGTTTTGAAGAATATACTTGAGGGAGTTGTTTCTAATGAGAAAATCTGAATTTGTGATAACTTATTCCTCCAGTTAATTTTATTGCAGACATTGATTTTTCTGTTGAAAGTCAAAGAATAACTTTGTTTAAAAAAAAAAACTTAATGTAAACAACTATAATAATCACACTTTACAATTGCTGTTATTGAGACTTGTTAGAGCTTCAAATTTCTGAGAAAGTGCATACAGAAACTTGAAATTCTTTTGGTGGGTTTTTGGCTCTACTGTGCAAGCATGGATGTGACCCATCAGTAAAGAAGCATTTTCCATTTGTTTTTCCCAATTTTTGCTTTGATTTTTTTTTCATAGGGCTTTGATTTCAAATAGACATAATCCCAAAGTCACATTTCCTATGTAGCACAATTAATAAGCATTAATTTTTCCACTGAATGTTTCATCTGCTATTTTGAACTTGTGTAGATATATTGCTGTCAGGATCTAAACTTGCCCTGGACTCAGTAACTTAGTTGTTTTCCTTAAAGACTGATGGGAAAAGAAACTATTAACAAGAAAAATGGGAAATGACATGAAGGTGATTTTTTTTTTTCCAGCTCTTAAGATAAGTGAATTGCTACAATGTGTCTGCTAAGTGAAGTGACAGCAAGAGAGATAATAGTTTGTTACATTTTTGTATACATTTCCACTTTGTTTCCCTATATTTACATCCATTTTTCCTTTTTAATTTTTTAACCTAAACAATATAAAAATGACAATGAACTTCTGCGTAGTACCTGAAAAATCATGATCCTTCAGTAGAACAAAAGATTCATCCAGATGGGATGGCATCCATTCTATTGTGTCAACCGCACCGCTTAGCATTGTCTGCAAACTTGCTAAAGGTATGGTCAATTCCATTGTTAGAGTTATTGCTATAAGTACTGAAGAGCACTTGACCCACAGCAGATCCCTGGGGGTCACCACTCATGACCAGCCTCAATCTGAACATGTCAGTAGTATCTTTCTTTGGTTTATAATTTTATTTTTACTTCCATAATAGAAGCTCACAAAAGGCTTTATTCCACATCTTCCCCCCCCCCACCTTATAATTTTAACATGATAAACTGGTGTTGTTGCTCTCAAAATCTAGGTTTCTCTGCAGGAGAAGCAAGGCCATACCATCTGTCTAAATATAGTAGCTCAAGGGTAATAGTTGCTGATTTATGAAACTTTGTGAGTACTTGTAAAACAATGTTTTGTCCTGGCTGAAACCACTGTATCTAACTCTAGATATTTTTTTGTTTCACAATTTATACTGAATAGTGTAAATGTTGATCTCAATTAGCAATGCTTCAGTCACTGAGAGTTTAGGGTCTTATTAGAGAAAGTAGGATTAAGTAAATAAAACCTTCCTAGTGTGTATAATTTGAGTCAAATACAGTACTCTCTATCATCACTAAATCATTTTTGATGTGAAAAGTAACCTCAAGTTCCCTAACTTGAAATAAAAAAGATTTGTAAACATTTGACAAAAAGCACTATTCTCATTTTTTTTATTTAGTCACTTCTCTCATACTGCAAATTATGAGGATTGCACTACAGTTATTTGACTTGTCTAAGTAATGGAAGCACAGCCATTCTGAAAAAAGCTGGGATTAATGAGTCTTAGATTTTACTAGAACAAAGAAGTTCTATCATTCAAATTGAACTTTTCAGTTAAATTATATTTAGGCATCCCCCTTCCATATTTATAAGGGTGATAACAATTCTTTAAATTTAGATTTTTTTATTACTATATGTATTTTTATGGTAAGACAAAGTAGAGCAAGCAAAAGGCTAAATATGAAATAGATACATTTGCATATGTAATGAGTACTGAACTCAAACTGACTTCATTGACTGCAGTAGCTTGCAGAAAAATCAGGTTTATTCATTTTTTATATAACGGGCTAAGAGGATAGAATGTGTATTTTTATGACGAAAATATGACATGAATCTGAATAGAATAAAAGTGCAGTAGTAGAATATATTAAAAAAAAATTGCTATATGCTTGAATAATCCAGGATGGAGGGACAAATTTAATTTTAATAAATAAATGGTTTGTATGCAATTGAAAAATATTAGTGTTAAGAAAGCACTCAGAATCATCACAATCCTGGTCATAAGCAGGAAACTGCACACAAGCAGTTGCATGTGAATTAATGATTATTGTACTTGAGTGATTACTGCAAGGTGTAAAGAGATGGGAAACTTGTGAGTAGCCAGACCTATGTGTAAGACAAATGAGAGGGTAAAAAACTTTTTTTTTTTTCCAGAAAATCTAGTCTCTCTAAGCCCAGATCTCATCTCAGCACAGGATCTTACTATTTGGGGTGCATAACATAGATGAAACCTAACTACTTGTATGTCACTGTTTGTCTCATCAAAAGACAGTGTCACAGCTTCTCAAGCACATTACTAGCAAGATAAGTGGAGCTATATTTGAACTGAAGGAGAGGCAGAAGAGGGTTAGAATATCACAATTTTGTTAAAATCACAGGATCGTAGAGTTCAAAGATTCCCTGTGGTCCCTCTAAGTCTGATTGACTTCATAACTGAAGCCCAAGGCAAAGGCAGTGTTAAGCTTCAGCCTTGTCCATATCACCAAATGATGCCCTTGTCCTGAATTCAGCAGTGGTCTCATACTTTTCTTGTCTACTAGTCTCCTAATGACTTAGCAATAGCAACTTTTCTTATTGTCTTTGTCCCTTCCAAGCAACGACTCCTGTTGATGTTTTGGGATTCCAACCTTACATGCCTAGGTAACACTTCTAAATTATCCATTTTGTTACATGTTATCTCCTTCTGTTTCCTATAGACTGCTAGTGTAAGTAAAGCATTTTCAAAGTGTCTGGAATTCAGAAAAGTTTTGCTACTTGTGAAGTGTGAAGGCAGAGGGTTTTCTTGAGTACATCAAAAACTTAGGCAATATTCCCCCCCGAGGTTGTAATGCTGAGGTCATATTACAAATCTTATTTCCCTTATTTTTTTAACATGGCAGTCACAGAGGATTGAGAAGCTGATAGCATTTGTGCAGATTCAGGATGATACTAGATTTAGCTATGTGTTCTAACTAAATGAATGAGCAGCATTAGTTTCAACAATAAAAAAAAGTATTAATTTCAAAAATAAATAATTGCAATTTATGCCTTAATTTATTATGAAATCAACTGGTTAATTCTTTTCATAATTTCAACATGATGATTCACCTGGGCAAGCCTTGCAGCGTATCCACTGTCGAACTGATTATTTTCAAAAAGACTGGAAGCAGGACTCCAGAATGATAGTATTATTTCTTAAGTAAGTTTTAAGTAAACAAAATTGGAGTTAACTTCTATTTTTTTTTCACTCATCAATCTTTTCAGTCTTTATTAAGATCAACGTAGACTGACTTCTGAAATCCTCTTCTACTCATCAAACAAAATACATTTTTCACAAAGAGTATACAAAACCAGCAATTACAACCCTTGTAAACAGCAAAGCACATTGTACATCAGATGTCTGAGACATATCATACTGAAGTCTGTGGCACATGCTGAAGTTACTGAGGCCATTTTATGTGTTTATTTTACCACAGAAATTGGACTGGCAAAGGTAGTAGCCATAGCAGATAAAGAACTCAGGTTGATGCCTAGATTCAGAAGTGGAAGTCCAATGTATTTGCTGCTGAAATAAACTTTGGTAACAAAGAGAGTTTGTCAGTGAATGAGCCATCAAAATCTTATGGTCCCAGAACATTTATTATTTATAGCAGATCCTGACGGAGTTAAACATTTACCTAGTCCTAACCATGCTTAATAGACTTTTGTAAGCTATGCCATGTAGTGAAGAGTCTTCTAAGCTGTGTTAGCCTTGTGCAGTCTAAGTTGAAGAGAATCAGACAAAGCCTTGGATGTTGTATTCCACTCTATTTTGAAATATACATAACACATGTAATCAAAATTAATGTTCAGGAAAAATCACAGAATCATCAAGGTTGGAAAAGACCTAAAAGATCATCCAGTCCAACCATCACCATTACTCCCCAGCTAAATCCTATCCCTCAACACAACATCCAAACGTCTCTTGAACACATCCATGTTCGGTGACTCCACCACCTCCTTGGGCAGTGCATTCCAATGCCTGACCACCCTTTCCGAGAAGTAATATTTCCTAATGTCCAGCCTGAATCTCCCCTGGCGCAGTTTGAAACCATTGCCTCTAGTTCTATCACTGTGTACACGAGAGAAAAGGCCGACCCCTAGCTCACCACAACCTCCCTTCAGGAAGTTATAGAGTGCTATAAGGTCTCCCCTGAGCCTCCTCTTCTCCAGGCTGAACAATCCCAGCTCCCTCAGCCGCTCCTCATAAGGCCTGTGCTCCAGGCCCCTCACCAGCTTCGTAGCCCTCCTCTGAACACGTTCCAGGGCCTCAATGTCTTTCTTGCAATGAGGGGCCCAAAACTGAACACAATACTCGAGGTGCGGCCTCACCAGTGCAGAGTACAGGGGGACAATGACCTCCCTATTCCTGCTAGTAACACTGTTTTTTGATGCAAGCCAGGATGCCGTTAGCCTTCTTGGCCACCCGGGCACACTGTCGGCTCATGTTCAGCCGAGCATCAATCAACACCCCCAGGTCCGTTTCCTCCACACAGTCCTCCAGCCACTCCACCCCAAGCCTATAGCGCTGCCTGGGGTTGTTGTGGCCAAAGTGCAGGATTCGGCATTTGGTCTTGTTGAACCTCATCCCGTTGGCTTCAGCCCAGCTCTCCAGCCTGTCCAGATCCCTCTGCAGGGCCTCGCTACCCCCAGGCAGATCCACACTCCCAGCCAATTTGGTGTCGTCTGCGAACTTACTGAGGGTGCACTCAATGCCCTCATCCAAGTCATCAATAAAGATACTGAAGAGGACAGGCCCCAGTACCGACCCTTGGGGAACACCACTCGTGACCGGTCGCCAGCTGGATTTAACTCCATTCACCACCACTCTCTGAGCCCGGCCCTCCAGCCAGTTCCTTACCCATCCAACAATGTACCCGTCCAAGCCACGGGCTGCCAGCTTCTGCAGGAGAATACCGTGGGAGACAGTGTCAAAGGCTTTGCTGAAGTCTAGGTAGACCACATCAACAGCCTTTCCCTCATCCAGCAGATGGGTCACTATATCATAAAAGGAGATCAGGTTGGTCAAACAGGACCTGCCTTTCATGAACCCATGCTGGCTAGGCCTGATCCCCTGGCCATCCCGCACATGCCGCATGATCTCCCTCAAGACAATCTGTTCCATAACCTTCCCTGGAACCGAGGTCAGGCTAACAGGCCTGTAGTTCCCCGGATCCTCCTTACAACCTTTCTTGTAAATGGGAGTCACGTTGGCAAGCCTCCAGTCTTCCGGGACCTCACCAGTCAACAAGGAGCGCTGGTAGATGATGGAAAGCGGCTTGGCTATCACCCCCGCCAGTTCCCTCAGCACTCTCGGGTGGATCTCATCCGGCCCCATGGACTTGTGGCAGTCCAGTTGGAGTAGTAAGCCTCTGACCGTTTCTTCCAGAACCACAGGGGGTTTAGCATGCTCCCCAGGCGAGACTACCAGGTCAGAGAGAGGAGTACCCCGAGGATAACTGGTCTGACCTTTAAAGACAGATGTAAAGAAGGCATTCAGAACCTCCGCCTTTTCCTTATCCTCAGTGGTCACATTCCCAGCATCATCCAGCAAAGAGTGGATATTCTCCTTTGTCCTCCTCTTACTGTTAATGTATTTATAAAAGAGTTTCTTATTCCTTTTCACCCCAGCGGCCAGGTTAGATTCAAGCTGGGCTTTTGCCTTTCTGATTTCACCTCTACACATCCTAACGGCTTCCTTGTATTCATTCTCAGTTGCCCATCCCTCCTTCCACAGGCGGTAGATTCTCTTTTTCTCCCGGAGCCTCAAGAATAGCTCCCTATTCATCCACGCCGGTCTTCTTCCCCGCCTGCTCATTTTGCGTCTCAGGGGAACCGCCTGCTCCTGCACCCTTAAGACTTCCTTCTTGAAGAGCAACCAGCTCTCCTGGACCCCTCTGTTTGCTAAGACTGAATGCCAGGGGACTCCCCCTACTAGTCTCTTGAACAATTCGAAGTCCGCCCTCTGGAAGTCCAAGGTAGCAGTTTTACTATTCCCCTTCCAAACTCCACCATGAATCGAGAATTTTATCATTTCATGGTCGCTCTGTCCAAGGCAGCCCTCAACCTCCACATCTCCCACCAGACCTTCCCTGTTTGCAAACAGCAGGTCTAGCGGGGCAGTTCCTCTCGTGTTCAACACCTCTTACAATGTAGCATATACACATTTGATCTAACACCAGTTCACATGTGAAACGTAATTGCCTAGTGAAAATATGAGGGGGGGGGAAGCAAAGAAATAAGGAGAAAATATATTCAATTTGAAACTGCTGATTGTTCTACTGACCTGGTCATTATAATCAAAAATATGTTGCAAAAAAGGTGTGTAACCTGAATTAACCAGCCTAGGGATTCCTTCAGTCTGACTGCAATTCAAGTAATAACATAGACACTCCTTTGCTATTTACAGTCCTAGCACTCATCACAGAGTTTTAATTCTGATTCCAAGTTATTTTAGAGATAAACTTAGCACCAGCTGACTGAAAACTTGAGGTGTAATTTCCTCCTCCTAAAATTTAACCCTTTCTAGACAAATAAAAGTTCTCCCACATTTCTACTATCTTTGCCTTTTTTAGTAAGATGTCAGCTGTGAAAATTGATATAACTGGTATAATTCACACATCTACACTTTATCAAAGAGATGATGAATGGTATATATATTTGAAGAGAGTATCACTTGGTAGCAGAGCTGACTGTTCTCTATTTACGTCTCTGCAGCCTGCTCCATGGATCAGACAGGCAGAGAGCAGTTAGTCACAGAATTGATGTGCCAGTAAGCCCTTCAGCACAGATCAGAGAGAGTAAATGGGGACTGCTGGGCTGCCAAGAGCCTGACCTATGATGGCAGGCTCAGTCACTCTTTCTGAACTTTCTGAAGACACACTTTCTACAGCAGAGAGAATTGCAGTAAGTTTTATTTGCAAATTTGTAACTTCAGCTTTAAAAAATAATCATCATTTTCCATATTTAAAAGTATATAATGTTTGAGAATATTCATTTTTTTATTCTCATAAAATCTAACTTTCAAGACTGTAAGCCTTAGATGTTACTTTTTTTTTAAACTCTAGTTCAGTGCTGCTTTATCAATCACTTTGTCATATGGGAAGGTTATACATATGAATATAAATATCTACCAATCACCCAATAGTCTTACATATGGTTCTTTAAAGCATCTATTTGCTCAGCCCAGTAGTAGAATAAAAATAAAATAAAATAAAAGGTAATACTTTGCATGTTGTGACTATTACAGTAGCAAAGTGCAATGAAGAGCAAACAAAGGAGTATGACAAGAGATGTGGCAAAGTAATAATTTTGACCATCTCATAGTCCTTAACCCCAAAAAGAAATGCTAAAATAATTCTTTCCCTCTCCAATCTTTCTTTGCATCATTCTCATAAGATCTTAGGTGCCTTTATGCCTCTCTTTAAGAAAAAAATATTACTTCCCCTTTATGTGGTGTCCCATCACAGCAACTCGGCATTATATTTACATATTTGCTATATTTTGGACTGATACCTATTTTCTTTCTGCCTATTCACTGGAAACCGTAGTCATTTTTTTATTCCTCTACCAGTGTTACACTGCTGATTCATTCTTTTTACTTTGTATGTAAGTTTGGTGAAGGCTCTGAGGATGCATTTTATGTTTTGTCCTCTATGTAGAGTTCACGGGTGTAAAATAAACTGCAGGGAACAGAATTTTCACTAATTCAATAATAAGTTAATGTAACTCAAATGCTTTCCTAGGTAACAGCAAAACTAAATTTTTCTTTCTCATCTGCTGGAAAACTACTTAAGAATAAAAGTAGCCCATTGTGCTCTCCCTGTAGGCTAGTAACACTAGACACAATGACTTGGTTGTACCAGGGTCTTTTTCCAATTTGATCAAGGTCAGAACTTGGACTCAAGGACCTTCAAATAACTGTGTATACTATAAAGTATCACCCTGATCTCATAAGAATTTCAGCTGGGATCAGCTAGCTACCTGTGTAGCACTAAAATCTTACACAGTCCAGGAACATCTGGATGCAGCTGTCCTCAAGAGAGGAGCAAACTCTCTTACACAGATGTAAAACATGCCATCTCTGTTGGCTTCAGGCCTAAAGAAGGTAAGCAGTCCAATTTATTTACTAAAATAAACACTTTATTCAATCAGCAACTGTCCAGAGATTGTTGTCACTGTTCTTGTGGTCTTCTGTATTGCATTAGCCTTACTCTAAGAGGAATATCATATTGATCCATTTTCACTTTGTTTGAAACTGTTTTTACCTTCAAACCCTAAAGTTATTCTAGCTCTTACTTATTCTTTATTATGATGATTTCCTGGTGCATTTTAGAAATGTTAATTTTTTCATATTAAATATATTTTATTATATTTTTGTCTGACTGTTGTACTTACTATTATTTCAATCTAATTTTAAAATCAGGTCATATATAGATTAGAAACAGGGTCACATATATTGTTCTGTTTGAAAGCATTAGCGTATTTAGCTCATTTTCTCTTTATTTACACATACCATTTTGGTTGGAAAAAGACATTTTACTGACCATCCAGATGCACATATGGCATATGCAATAGATTTTCATCCACTGCTTCTAGCAGCACCAAGTCTGAAGTTCTTTCTTAATGTTGTATGTGTGGAAATACTATTTACTGGGAAATAAAGAAGTATATTGCCTCTGATTTTTTTTTCTTTGAAATCAATCAGTTTTTGCTGTTGCTATTGTTTGTTACTAATTTTGAAATTATTCAACACTGTATCTTTCCTCACATTTTATTTAAATCAGCAAAAGATGTTCTTCATGGAAAATATTTTAATCTAAACAAGCACGATACGTTCAACTCTTACACCAAGCAGAATAGTTTATCTAGGAGACAAAATGCAACTAAGAAACTTTTCAAAATCTATAAATAGCTTTAAAAAGCTTTTTGCAATATGTCATTTTAAATTCTGTAAGGAATGTAAATCTATTCCTTCAGTTAATCAGTTTCAATATTAAAGATAAAGTTTAGATTGCATTACATAGTTTAGTGAAAGTATACATGGGATGCAGTGTCCTAAAATTCTGTTTGTGTTTTAAAACTCACTGCTTAATATGGAGAAATTCTGCTCAAAGGGCATTAAAAAAAAAAAAAAAAAAAAAAAAAAAGAAGTTGAAATGAAGAATATTTAATGGAAACATATTATGCATCTCATAGTAATCTTGTTCTTCCTTTCTTCAATGCATGTGATTGAAGTGGTTATACGTTATATGATAGTTATACAGTTAATTTGCCTTTATATAACATATGCTGCTATCCAGCTGAACAGAATATCCATCAGCATCAACTTTTCCTACTTCAGACTAGCAAAGTTGGACCCTTATATTCTTTTATCCCTATAAATTTCTGAATGATATACTGGAATGAAGTTATAGTTTCTAAAACTATCATATTCTCTAATATCTTCACAGAAGTTCTGCGTTCTGCAAATTGTGTACTGAGCAGTGGGTTTGTTGCCTCTTTAATTCAGGTTAACTCATACCATAGTGGTGAGAAATAGCTTGTATTTGGTGAAGGATATTAATGGTTGGTGTCATTTTTGTTTATTTTATCTTGAATTTTGATGGTGATTAGGAAGATCTTGGTGGTGCTGTATCTTTATTATGGCATAAGGAAGGATGAAAGCAGAAACTTGTGCCCCATGACCTACCTGTTTCTCATTTGAGCCTAGTTGCAGTTTGTCTCCAATATAGTTAACAGAAATCTGTCTTGACATAAAAAGATTGTGGTCTGGGATGAAAAGTGGTTGGCGTCCTCTCCAGCAGCTTGGGCTAGTAGCATTCTATGTCTACTAGAACTTTTGCTGGTGTAATGCTTGAGAATCTGAGTTGGTTTGAACACATGTTTAAGTAGTATGAACTTTAAGAAAGCCTTTATTAAAAAAAGAAACGGAAAAAATCAAACAAACAAAAAAGGCATCCTCAGCTAAAAGGAGGATGTGTGCTTAGTCAGTTTGAATACTGTGGTGACACTGTTGGCTACAGCACAGAGTAATGTTCTGCAGACTCAATGTTATGTGAGTAGCCTGGTTAGTAATTACGCAAGAATTTCATATTTTCCTGTGGTTCCCACAGGCACTTTGTGTTCCAGCATGTGTGACAACAAATGCTGCAGTGCAAGTTTTTGGAAAGCAGGCTTAAAGGACTTTATATAGTATAATCTAATAATATTTATGTAGTATTATCTTCAGCTTGAAAAACAAATGGTATCCTGGACTCCATCAGAAGAGGGGTGGCCAGCAGGGACAGGGAGGTCATTGTCCCCCTCTACTCTGCTCTTGTGAGGCCCCATCTGGAGTACTGTATCCAGGCTCCGGATACTGGGATCACAGTACAAGAAAAACAGAGAGCTGTAGGACAGGGTCCAGAGCAGAGCCATAGAGATGATCAGGGGACTGGAGAACCTCACCTACGAAGACAGGCTGAGGGAACTGGGCTTGTTCATCCTGGAGAAAAGAAGGCTGCAGGGTGACCTCATTGCAGCCTTTCAGTACCTAAAGGGACCCTACAAACAGGAGGGGAATCAACCCTTTGAAAGAGTAGACAACTGCAGGATGAGGAGAAATGGTTTTAAGTTGAGGGAGGGAAGATTTAGGTTGGACGTCAGGGGAAAGTTCTTTGCTATAAGAGTGGTGAGGTACTGGAATAGGCTGCGCAGAGAGGTTGTGAATGCCCAATCCCTGGAGGTGTTCAAGACTAGATTGGATGGGATTCTGGGCAGCCTGGTCTAGTATTAAATGGGGAGGTTGTTGGCCCTGACTGGGGCAGGGGGGTTGGTGCTTGATGATCCTTGAGGTTCCTTCCAACCCTGGCCATTCTGTGATATAGTAAAACATTTTGAGGCGTTTTTCTTGTCTGCTTTGCACAGACAGAACATCTCAAAACATCTCGCTTCTCAGTATAGCTGAGCATAGCACTGCAGAAAAAAAGTATCTTAATTTGCAGCATTTGAAACAAATTATGACTATTACATGAAAAAAAAAAAAAGGAAGAAACATAAAAACTTATATAGTCAGACAGCTGGCATTTCACAAAGACAGTTCTTGCAACTCTAGAAACTAAAGATAAAGGTCTTTAAGTGTCCAGAACAATAAAAAACATACTAGTTTGTGTCATTTCAGGGAAAGGATGAATATACAAACATTACAGAGGAGACACCCTAAGCTCTTGGCACTGCATAATAGTTGATATTATTTCTTATGCCTTTAAGAATTTCTTTTATCTGTAAGTTGGAAGTTTATCTGTAAGTGGTACAAAAATTTACATTTTTCTCTTGTCATAAACTCATTGTTATTTCCAGATGCAAACGAAAACAACTCATGAAAACTTTACATCTCGAGACATCATATTTAATTTCTTCAATAGGTATGGCTTCAATTACAAAAATTATTTATTTTAAATTATCTAGTAACAGAATAGGTAGGAGATGCTAAAATATTTGCATTCATCAATTTTCTGAACAGATTTTCAGTTCTTAAGCAGTACAGTATAAATTATAAAATATCAAAATTTAATTTCATGTTTGTTCATTGAAAGAATGCTATACTGTAATATTATATCTAATGACATTCTATTCTTTATTATTGCATAGATCTCTGATTTTAATTAACATTATATTTAATCATTTAGACATAGTTTGAAGGACATTTTAAGTGAGGATATTTTTGAATTTGATTTATTCTTTGGATACTTTTTGATGGTAGTACTATAAATATTAGACCTTAAACATTCCCATAGCAGCCACAACTAAATATTCTTATCAGTTCTCAGCGGCTGGTCTCTCCTCTTATAGTCAATAGTAATTTCAAAATATCCTAGGACAGTTGGACAGTGAAACACTGATAGCTGCCTGTGTGATGGTTTTATTCCCCTCTTTTAAAGATCAGCTGGGGGGTGTCAACATTTGAAGAGACTACACAGTAACAAAATTAATGACACTCCGGACATGTTTTTGAGATATCATATCTTTCTCCTAACTGTACAATTGCAGTGATATTTAATTAGTAGCTGTTATTGACACATTTTAAGGAAACAATGTAATGAAAGGGACTGTGATTAATCTTGTAATCTGTCAGTTATGTATATAATTTAAGTATTATATTGGTATTTCCCTGCATATGCAGGAGAATACATAAAGACAGTGTTGCTTTGTAATCACTTGAAAATTTTACAGTAAGTCAAATTTCAAAAAGCCTTAGAAAACTTTAGATGAATCTTTAAGCTTATAACAGTTTTTGTGCACTATAACTTCACGCAAGTTACTGAATACATACAGTATTTTTCTTTCCATTTTCTCTTAGTTCAATTTGTCAGAGATACTTCAGTTTTACATCTCACTCTAAGCAGAGTGACTGGAAAAATTTGTGGAAGACTTGGAAGTGTTGGTCAGTGATTGGCTAAATATGAGCTAGCCTTCTTGGTCTAGCTGGCCCAAAAGGCCAATGGTATCCTGGTTTATATCAGAAAGTGTTGCCAACAGGAGCAGGGATATGATTGGCATTGACTCTCTGTACTCAGCTCTGGTGAGACTGTACTCCAAGTACTGTGTTCAGTTTTGGGATCCACTCTACAAGAAAGATAACAAAGAAGGCTTAGGAGAGACCTTATCGCTCTATACAACTATCTGAAAGGAGGTTGTGGTGAGGTGAGTGTTGGACTCTTCTATGTAACAAGTGACAGAACTAGAGAGAATGGCCTCAAGTCATGCCAGTGGAGATTCAGGTTGGATACTAGGATATACTATTCTCAGAGAGAGTAGTCAGGCACCAGAATAGCTGCCCAGGGAGTTTATTGAGTCACAGTCTCTAGAAGTATTCAGTAAGCATTTGGATTTTGTACTCAAGGACATGGTTTAGTGGGGAAATATTGGTGGTAGATAGAAGGTTGAACTTGAAGGTCTTTCCCAACCTTGGTGATTCTGTGATTCCTATCCTTTCTCAGGTAAATAAATAAATATATTTTTGTTTGTACCACACTTGTGAATATTCCTGATAATTTTCATAAAATTACTTTTAAAATGAAAAGTAGAAAGTTCACTGTAATAAAAACAAAATTTTGCATAGTATAAGAAAATTTAATAGTCAGAAAAGACTACATTGGTGCCAAAAAGAAGACTAATAAAAAAAAATCTGATGAAATAAAAAGAACCTAAGCTGAACCAATGTCATAAATCTGAGAAACTGGGGAGATATAATCAATGCATCTAAGAGTGATATGTTAAAATTTTCCCCAGAATGCACTTTCAATAAAATGCTGAGATGCTGAGCTTTTAAAATTATTCATATTTCAAACAAAGTCTTTAAAAAGTGACTTCATGGGGAAATCTGGCAGCTAACCTCAGTTCTTTTGATCTCTATAAACTCAGCCAGCAAAATTATTTGATATTCACCATCCTTTGTCTCAGAAGCATCTTGAATAAAAGCAAAGACACACTAGTCATGTTATACTGCTGTCTTCACTGGATTTCACAAGATCTTGGAAATAATCTAGAGCATAAAAATTGGCTCCATGATATAATATTTGTGTGTGCTTTCTTTCTCTACTTTATTGTTTTCTTTTCCTGCCTCTGATTTTTTTTTTTTGGCCTGCGATAAAGTTTAGTGAAGCAGGACTATCTTTATCACAGTACGGCTGTGAGACACAGGGAAAGAGCAGCTGAAATACAATCTCCTATGTAGCCTGATGTTTCAGTGAGTTTGGAGAGTCTTAGAGGAGCAGCTCAAACTGCCTGTTGTGAATGCTGTTCTTTTTTCCAGCCTTTTGTGTAATTTGTCTTATTTCATCTTAAGCACAGGAAGATATGAATTCAACAAGGACAGCAATAAAAGCAGCTTTTGACCTTCTCAGCTAACTACTGGGTAGAGTTAATTCTGCCTCGGGGTAGGAACTAGATGACCTTTCCAGACCTATAGTCTAATATTGTCCACTGTAACATTTTCTCATTTTCAAAAAAGGGAAACTTGTTACCACCTTTATTGTCACATAAAAGAGTGTCCAACAAGAAGCTTTCTTTAGAAAACCACTTAACAGCTAAAGTAAAATGAAATAAGGAATATTGTCAAACAAAAGGCTTAGTGAACACTGAGAATTTTAATACTCTAATGATTTCTTCTTGTAGATGTTGGAGAATATTACAATTACATTGAAATGTGAGCAGCACAATAAATTAGTACCTAAAACATATAAGCAATCTGAATTCCTTGGTGCTCAGCAGTGACAGTGAAAGGGCTTATAAACTTGGTTTCCAGTACTCACGTAAAGAGGAGCTCTTGCACCTTTACATAATGGAGGGACAAAGCATACAAACTGAGCAGGCAACTACGGAAATTATTGCATTTCTCCTTTTATTTAATTCATTTCATTTAAATTTTATGTGGAGTTTGAGATAAAAAAAATTATGTAATCACGATTCAACAAATATTTGTTCAACTGTACTTGGTCTGCCTGAGATGGAGTCTACTTTTCTCATAGCATTCCATACTGTACTGTGCTCTGCGCATATAGCTAAATAGTATTCATATCAGACCAACGTTTTGTCTATTGTTAATCAGTGCTGACATAGCATCAAGACTTTCTCCAACCTTTCACAAAGAGCTTTGGGGTTACGGGCAGTAAAGGTGAAGGGAAAGGACATTGCCAAGGCAGCTAACCTAAAGTGAATGAAGGACATTTCTTAGCATATGGTGCAAGGCTCAGCAGTAAAGATGGAGAAAGGGAAAGGGGAAGGTGCAGGACTCTCATGAAAGCATTTATTTTTCTGAGATAAAGCTATGTGCACTGACACCTTGCTTCCCAATTTGTGATTGAAAATTACTTACAGAGGGGAAACAGAATAACTTTCTCCTTTTACTTCCACGTGGATTTTTAAAAAATATGTATTTATTTTTTTAACTTAAATCAAGCTGCTTCTCATTTTAACCCATGATCCTTTTTTCACCATATTTTGTTTCTCTTTTCTTTTTTCTTTGGATGAGGTTGAGACTGTAGAGTAATCAACAGGCTGTAAAGCTGAGTAGTCTACCAGTGTGAAATAAACACATCAAGATTGTGCACAAACTCACTGAAGTTATTATACAAAAATGTGGAGCAAATGTTGATACCACAGTGCAAATTTTCATTTTTGTCCATCATATTCTGAAATTTTTGAGTGATCAATGTAGAAGTATTGTGTATTTCAAAAATATTTCAGTTTTCCTATTTATTCTCATCAATCCTGTTATTTCTATGCTTTATTTTAGCCATACTTGAATTTCCAATGAATGGTTTGATTTTTCCATCTATAGATATAATACTTATGTTTTTGTGTTTGTTTGTTTTTGTTTTTAATTGGATTAAAAAAAAAAGGAAGAAAAATATAATTTTAAAATGAAATGTAGGGGTAATCTTTACACTTCTGAGTGAACACCTAACAGTTCTTGAAAGAAGAGCAAGGTGTTTTTTTTTGTTTTTTTTTTTTTTTTTTGGAAATAAAGATAATTAAGTCAAAGTGAAGAATTCATGAATTGCATTTCATAGCTCATTTGTTGTGACATACCTGCAATGTTGTATCCAGTTTTGGGCTCTCCACTAGTGGAAGAATAAGGATGTAGATAAACTGGAGTTCAGAGATTGTCAGTGGACATGGTCTTGGAGACACTTTATAGCAGCCTGCCCATGCCCGGGTTTTTTAGGAGGCAGAACCAGGCTCTTCATAGAGGTGTAGGGTGGGAAGATAAAGGACACTGCCCACATACTGCGGGGGGAGAGGGAGGAGGGAAGATTAGAAGTCTGTTCAAGTAATACAACATTACAACAGTACAACAGCCCAGCAGTGGAGCAGGCTGCCCAATGACATGGGAAATTTCTTTGAAGAAATATCCAAGTCTCTTATGGTTAAAACCCTGAGCAACCTGGTCTTACTCCTTGCTTTGAGCAGGAGTCTGGATCAGAGACCTACTAAAGTCCTTTCCAGCCTAAATTATCCTACAATTCCATGACTCTGTAGTTCTCACAAAACATTTGTAACTGCATCTGCTGAAGAAAACCTCAATCTTTTTCATATATTGAAGAATTTCTAGCACATGTCCATCAGGGATTTTAATGACATTCTGTTTCAATACTATTTTAGTCTATCAAACAGTAGGACAAAAATGTTCTTTATTTGCACTTTAAATATTATCTGAGAATATGTATCTAGGCTATGAGAAAACAAAAGACTGTTCTGACACTCTTCTTACTACCAAAGAGAGAATTAGCTTTTTTGTTGTTGCAGTTGTTTTAACAATGTCATTTAAAGTAAAAATTTGAAAGAATGAATGCATGCAAAAGTTCATTTATATTAGCACTAGACTATCTTGTTCAATAATGTTAAGCTCCCACTAAGGAAATTCCCACATGGGAATGCTGTCTTCCAAGGATGAAAGTGAACGGAGAGTATGAGTTAACATGTAAGGTGCACTGTTGTCTGAGTATGGAAAATGTGGGCATTGTTTGAGAGTGAACTAAGTGCTAAAGCCATGTATAGTGTAGAAGTCAAATGAAATATATTCCTCTTGGGAGAGTCTCTTGGTGTGGATTATTCTGAGTTCCTAGAGAGAGCTTGTTTGAGAAATTCAGAGCAATTTAAAGAAAACTAAAATTAAAGTGGTATGGAAGATCAAAGGTCAAATGCTATAAAAAACTCACAAGTTCCATCTCTTCATCTCAGCGGTGATAGAGAGAAACAATTTGTACAGTTGTACACATGATACAACTTAGAATAAAGTGGGAAATTCAGTTAACAGTGTAACATTAAAATACAATTGGATAATCATACCATCATTATGAAGCTGTTCATAAGAACAGCTGTGTAGTAGGTTAAATATGATTCAGCAACCATGAACTGATTCAGACAATGTTAAACTGCAAGACAGACAGAAATAAAGCTTTCTGGAAACAGTCCTTGGGATCCATAAATAAAAACTTCAGGATCCTGACAAACACATTTCTTAGGCTAAATGGTTTGATAAAAGTTCTGAATTAAGAAAAGATCTGGAGGAACTTTTAAATAATATGTGTCAAATCCATTAGAACATGTATTCAAAGAGGTAACTAGATATTTATATGACTTTCAGTATGAAAATTCATATGAAAAAGGACTTAATGGAAAGAGAGACAAAAAAAAAAAATAAAGGGAAAAGGGATGCATTAGGAAAAAGACAATGTTTCAGAGATTAAAGAGGTAAAGTCTAAATAGTTTGTAGAGCTTAGACTAGAACCAGAACCTAAATCATGAAGACTTTTTTCATGTTAATCCTTACAAATCTTTCTTTAGATAAATAAAGGAAATTAAAAGGATGGAGGCTTCTTTATTCTTGGAACAGAAATGTAGCAAGGATGACCTGGAAATGACCAAAAAATTTTAATTAATCATGTCCTCCATGTTTTGGTTCACTTTATTTTTTAATTTGAGGGTCACTGTGAGAGTAATATACACTATCTGCTGCAAATGAGGAAATCATGAAACAAGTTAGAATACAGAAATTAGAAGCAAAAATGTGGTTTATAAGTGTGAAAGAATTAAAAGGCTTGGTAACATCTTGTCACAGAGTTAACTAGATTAATCTATGCCTATGACAGGGGGGCAGTAGGCTCCTGCCCCCCCCCCCCCCCCACGCCCCACAAAATGGGAAGGAAGGAAGGAAAAAAAAAAACAGTGACAAAGAGCTATGGAGGAAAACTTATTTTACCGACTATGATATCAGAATGCAAGATAATATAATACAATCTAATCAAAAGTGAGACTAATAAATCAAATAAGATAGGAGAAAGAGAGTTCCTGAGACTGACTCAAACCTGAAAAGCTTGGAATGGCTAGGAAAGCACCCTCCAGCACCCACTGCAAGGCAGTAAGAGATTGTACCCACCTGGAAGGGCCAGATCTCATGCCTTTCACAATGTATAGGGATAGGTACCTGGAATTGGAGCATTAACACTTTAACTCCCAGTGCACTACATGGTGTTATGATGTGGAATACTGAAAACCAAAAAAAACATAAAACCATGACACATCTATTCAAGCCCATTAAATTAACTCATGCATGGTGTTGCAAATCTAGTAGAAACTATTTAAATATAATCCATAAATCTGGTAATATTGACTTTGGCGAGCAAATTCAGTAGCAAGATAAAAAGCAGTGGAGAAAGAATGTTATCCAAGTAGTTAGTTTGATTATAATTGCAAAGCATTAAAGCAGATTTTGAACAAGAACTAATTAGGGCATGAAGGTAAATGTAACTTACATAACAACAGGGCTTCATCTCATCTAGATTGTGTCAGACTAACTTAATATCCTTTTAGATAACTGACTTCCTAGAGCATCTAATAAAATGATCTGTTCTGATTTAAGTAAAACAATTGATAAGACTCCTCAAAGAAAAATTAGTATTGAACATAGTGATGGCAGTGATTAATGCAAGGTGCAAGACACTTGTTAGAAGGGAGACTGTCCCTGGCTGTAGTCAAACAGCTAGATAGTCTAAAAAAAATTCTGCACAGATACGTCTTAAGCTTCATCCTTGGCACTAACTATATATTTTAGACATAGAAATAAAAAATATATGTGTCCTCTGGAAGCCTCTAAGAAACAAAGTGTTGAGACCACTTAAAAAGAGAAATGACACAAATAGCATGAAACTCAGTGTTGCAATGTTCAGACTTTGTATACTTTCAATAATTAGTAGCAAAAATTTTGCTGCAAAAGGGAGTTTGTCAATCTACTATGAAGAAATGGGTAAAAATACCTGTTTACATTTGTTTTAGTCAAGTATGAAGTACCAGATGATGTAGTTGCAAAACAAAGCATACTTTATTGTAATAAATTGAGTGAATTACTTGTTTAGGAAAGAGGAAAATGTAAATACCACTATAAAAGACCTCATCTGGAATATTGTTTACATCTCTAATCACTTCTCTCAGCAATTGTTTAAAAGGGACTAGTTTCAGAGAAGGGATACGATTAAAGGAATGGAAAGTTTATCTTACAAAAATAGATTAAGGAGAGCTCTATTTATTTAGTGTAGTCATGGAAGGTTAAGAGGGGCTATTGGTGGGGGGGTTGGGGGGAAGCCCCCGCCAAATACTCGATCGCTACCCGGCTCCGGGACGCAGACTCGATTCCAAGAGAGTGAAAAGCCTCTTTTATTGTGCAGATAGCTCACTTATATAGTACATGAGTTGTTTATGTCCCTTTGTTCACTTGTCCTTTTCTCATTGGTAAAGCCTTGCAGTTAGACAATAGCGCACCCCGCCCAAGCGTACACCTTGTTTTTTCTGATTCCACCCGAAAACAGTTCTGCTTAAATTGTTTGCTACTTAGCTCAAGGTCAGCTCACACCTGGTATTATTCCATTGCTATGTACTCAGAGCTGCCGTGCCCCTGCTTGTACAGTACTTTCAGGGAGCCATAGCCCTGATCCCTGAGCCATTCTGCAACAGGTTATAATGACTTTTCATAACTAAATTGAGAGGAAATATATCAAGGCAGGAAAAGCCCTTTACTTTTAGGAAAAATATAGCGCATAAGTGTCTATGTTTAGACTGGATGTTATATAAAGTTTCAAGTCATCTGCAAAGTAAAGTTCTGATAGAATCTGAATCTGAATATGCTTGTGAGGAAAAAATCAGAATTTCTTTAAAAACTAGCTAAAAATAGAAATAAAATGAAAAAAAAACAAAAAACAAAAACCTGGCACCAATAATCTCTTGTGAAACTGTGTTTTAGTGCCTCTGTGCAGTTTGAAAACACATTAGAATGTATGGGTTTTTTTTTTTCTTGTTTTTTTTTTTTTTTTGTAAGCCACATATATTTTATTTCATTATATACAGTTATGTATGGGTTGCCTGTTCACACTCAGGATTAAATTGATTATCTAATCAAGATACGTAATCTGAGGTAAGAATGCCAATGTTTTTCCAAAACTGAATACTCAAGGACTAATAGGAATTTGAGTGTGCTGTTGTGTAAGATCTTTACATGAACCATAAGAAATTTAATTTCATAATTTCATAATTCTTGAATGGACCTAGGTCAGACATGATTTTAAATATATTAAAGTTAAATGTATTGTTCTGAGTAAGTCAGTCACTGGACCTGCTGGTACGTAGACACTGGGAACTTCAGAGAGTGTTGCATATTTGTCAATTCAGCCACCTTTCAGACACTCAGAATAAAAAGCTTTAGTATTATTCCTGTAATATTTTGTGCTTGAAATTTCTTAAGATAAATAAAACAGGAATTCCTCCTCAGGTCTATTGCAGGCCTAAGCGACAGAACTTTTAATCTGCTATTTCAGAATGGTGGAGAACTTGTGTATTAGCTTGTATAGCATGAAATAAGATATTTTTCTCTGGTGTACTAATAAAATAAGAAAAGCAGAGAATTTGGAATATTTGTAGCACTTTCTCTTGTCCTGTGTGCTGCTCCTCTTTTTCCCTTTATACCACCAATAAACCTAATCACATAGATGTTTACTTTGTTTTTCAAGTTCAATTTTAGTAGCTCACGTAGTATAAAACTGAAAATAGTTGGAGAGAAAGGAGGGCTTGCTGGAATCTTCAAAAGAAAAACTTATCTTGTTGAGCTTATCTTTTTAACTTCCGTCTTATCACCTCTCATCTTACAATATGTATGCCCAATCAGTAATTTCAGCCAAATGACAAAAGGTTCAAACATCTGAATTTTTTTAAGAATAGTATGAAAAGCAAAAGCTGCACATGAGATAAAGATACAAATCTGTGTCCAAAGATAGTAAAAATCAATTGCAATTCAACCTTATCTAGGCTGTGAGACAGCAGCCAGCTACCAATATCCATTATTATCAAAGTATTTTTCAATAAACTACAATACATAGAGGCTGCTCCAAAGGTAATGTCTCCTACTTTATTATATTGCCCTGCAGTGTCAGAAAAAGATGTTGGTGATCTGGCAGTAGGGGTTGAAACTTCCCACAAATATTCGATTAAATTTTGTTGACATGTTCCAGATGGCAGCAGAGAGGTAGTCTAACAAAACAGCTGCCATTTTACCAGATGACAGGGTATGTGAAATGGACACATTGAGGGAAAACTACAAATAAAAGATCGAATAAGAGCACTGGAGAACAGAGTATAAATTCCTTATTAATTAACAGAATTGCCTCAGATACTCAACTGGAATTATTTATATTTCCTCCTAGTGAAAACTGAATTTAAATTATCCAATTCAGTCAAATAGAACAATTTTAAGAAAACAGAGAAGACCATATGCTAATTTTAGTTATACTTGTAGTATATCACAGTATCACTGGGGCTGTTATTAGATTGTGATGCAAAGCATTTTTCATTATTTAAAATTTTAGTAGATTAAATCCTCCAAATCAACTATGTGTTGACAACAACTATGATGTTGTCATAAATAATGTTTTTCTTTCTATCTTACCAAAGAAGACGCTGTTCTGATCAAATCAGATAGAGCAAGAGATTAAGAATAAGTAAATGCATTTTGTCACAAAACAAATGACAAGGGAAACAAGAAAAGTCAGCACTGTGAAGATGCTTGTGATTACAGGATATTTTTAAAGGAAGTGACAACATTAGCATGCATATTTACTTTCTTAAGGAAATAAACTATTTTATACTAAGAAAAGAAAATACAACCGTAAAGTCAGATTGAGAATATAGCATTTAGATACCACACATAGCAAAACACCGTGCTATCGGGTACCAAAAGGTTATTTTCCAGTGTTTTGTCTTTGTAGATTAATCATATCATTTTAAACCTATTAAATTTTTGCATTTTCATTTAGTTTGTAGCTAGTGTATCCTCACTATAAATATATATATAAAAAAAGAATTTAATAGAACAGAGTATTTGTGATGATCAGTAACCTAGGATTTATGAACATCAATGAAATAAGAATCAAATTTATCAAAAAATTTAAATCCAAGTCTCATATTTTGTTGAATGAACCTCCAGTTTAACAAATTGTAAAAATGAAGACAGACAGAAAAATGTCACATATAAAGAAGTCTTGTTTTACAGGAATATAGGCTTCAAAGGAGTATTTACATATTTATATACCAGCTTTGGTTATTGTACAGATTATCTGAGCTCTGCTCCCTTTTCTCAGAATTACTGATAATTATTGATATAGACAACTCACTCCCTTGCTTTCCTTTTGTGTAACCTGCATATCAGTGACACCCTTGTTAATAAATACTTAATATAACTGTTGGTATGAGGAATGCAAATGATATTTTGATTACAGAGTGAATCGTTTAGTTATTTAGCAAAGAAGAAAATAGGAAAAACAGAATTAATTTGGTTCAAATGCATACACACGCACACACACAAGGGCTGCTCAGAAGGTAATGTCTCCTATTTTATTACGTTGTCCCACAACTTCAGAGCCAGGTTTGGCAGTGGAGGTCAAACCTTCCTGCTGATTTTCATTACATTTTTCTGCCATGTAACAGATGGCAGTAGAGAGGAAGTCTGGCAAGATGGTGTCTGACATGGAAGTGCATATGAAGCAAAAGTGGAACTGAATTTCTCCATGTGGAAAAATTTGCACCCACTGACATTCACTGGTGCTTGCTGAAGTGGATGTGAGCATAATGAAGTGGTGGGGGTGCATTTCAACAGTGGTGACAGTAGGTCACCTCCATTGGAACAGATTTTTACAATCATAGAATACAGGCTCCCATTCATTGCTGGTGAAAAGCATAGCTAGTGGTGGTGACACTGGGGAAAAATAGTATTTTGTAGCTGAGAACTTGCTCCAGAAAACATTGTTGTTGTGCTCTTTGTATCTGTTGTAGTTTTCATGGAAATAAATTGTAGGCATTACTTTTGAAGTGATCTATATATGTGTATTTATAAATATATATACATATATATATATATATATGCGAGTTATGGTCAGTTTGATCTAGTCATACTGTGGCTGTATTCATGATAGACTTTCTTTACAATATCTGAATATCTCTCTAAGTATTTTTGTTCCTTTCAGTCCTTATTTAAGTACAAAGAGGACAGATTCTGCTTTTCCTTATCCTAGTATATATTATGACATTATCATAAAACATAATTATTTTTTATATATGAAGTATTATAGGAGAAAAAAAGTCCCCTTTAAACAGTGATTTACAGAAATGTAAGTATAAGTTGTTTTTTTTTTTTTAATCTAGAGTCAAACTCTCTGTAAGCTCCCAATTTACCATGATGCTTAATTACTTCTTAATATTTTTTACCCCTAACATGCATTTGTACAGAATGAAAGTACAGTTTTTGTTGTATCCTATAAATACAAGTCCATGTTTATTCATGACATTATCCAACTAATATTTTTTACCTGATAACGATATTAAAGTTTTATTATGTTTTATAGCTACTCTACATTTTCATATGGTTTTAAAACAGTTTTAATGAGAGAAAATAAGTCTTGTAGTGCAATGATAGCAAGTTTTATGTTATTGAGGTCTCTGTGCTTAATATTCATATAATGAAATTATTCCTAACTGTGGAAAATCATGATTTTATTTCCATCAGAGGCTGAGAAAGATTTTTTTTTTCCTAAATACAAAGCTAATCTTCTGTAAATGTGTACAAACCTAACTTTGTTTAAACATACATTTATGTGTGTATCTAATAATGCTTTTCTATTTGTTGCTTAGGATAAATGTTGAGATAAATATTTTTGCAAATCCGTGTTACATATTAAAATGCTAAGAGTATTATTCCTCTGAATAATTTAAAAGATTATTGAAAAGTTATTCTCTTATCACTAATAATAACATTCCCTTTTGTGAATCATTAGTAATTCAGATCTGTCAGTTAGGGAAACATAGGTATTGAAATTGATGCAAAATATTTTAATTTATTCATACTTAGTAAACATCTAATTCATTACAGACCAAGCAGCTTGATAAATTTCAGTTAAATACATCTGGAAAGGATTTTATTTGTTAGGAAGTCTTTGTAATGCCCTGAAAAACAGGCGGGAGCTGTCAAGCCATATAAAGCTTGCTTTGGTACCTATATTTGAAAGTAAAAATAAATATGTTTATTGAAAACAGAAGCAAAACTGATATTAAAGAGAAGTATACGAATAATTTATCCATTATTTCAGTCACTGGAATGATTCAGTACTTGGGGAACAGAGAAAATAAGAAAAATAAGAACTATGATGGAAACAGTCTTTGAAACGGAACAGAACGGAACGGAACGGAACAGAGCAGAGCAGAGCAGAGCAGAATAGAATAGAATAGAATAGAATAGAATAGAATAGAATAGAATAG
>JAPSGF010000034.1:5896235-5908244 GCA_035772895.1 Perdix hodgsoniae
TAGAATAGAATAGAATAGAATAGAATAGAATAGAATAGAATAGAATAATTTGATATGTCCAAGCTGCAACTCTATGAAGTTCCTTGGTTGAACTTCATGACATTGCTAATCCAGTGCTTCAAACTATCTAGGTTCCTCTGTAAGGTATCTCATCCCTCCAGGGAGTCAGTAATACCTCCCACTTTAGTGTCCATGGCAAACTTGCTGAGGATGCATTCCACTCCTGCATCCACATCGTTAATAAAAATGCTGAACAGGACCAGCCCTAGAGCTGAGCCCCAGGGAACACCACTTGTGACTGGCCACCAGCCAGATGTCACCTCATTTACTACAGCTCTTTGATTTCTGCCAGAACATTTGTGCCACAAGTTGCAATTACATTAGCTGCCTGTGCACACAGAGCCTTTTGGATGTTGATTTACAGTATATGCATCTGCTCAAAATTTGCTCTCCCATTTCATTGTTAGATCTTTCTACTTTCCAAGCATATTTATTTTATATTCTAGGGTAATTTCATAATTTATTTTCTGCCTACCAGTGGTTAGGCAATTTTTTCATATTTAAGCCCATCTCAATGGCATATTTTTTCTCGGTACTAAAGACATACTGAAACTACTTACAATTTTTTTTTTTTTTTTTCCCTAGAAATATCTACAACTAGCCTACTTCAAAACATTTTGCAGAGCTGTAGAAATCTATTTGTACAACTATTTGTTAAACATTAGTACCTTAGCTTCTTCTATGTCTGAGGAAGCCAGCTCCCCACTACCTTTCATCAGTGGGGGAACACTCTCCTTGGCCTGTCTCCTCCTTCCTAATCCCTTCTTGTCATCTTTCACATCCCTCTCCAAGTTCAGCTCCATCTGCACCTTGGTTTTCCTAATTCTATCACTACATACATGGACAACAGCCTTGTATTCCTCCCAGGCTGCACAACCCTGCTTGTACTTTCCGTACATTTCCCTCTTTTCTCTCAGTTTAAGCTGCGGGTCCTTGCATAGCCATGATGGTCGCCTGCCTTACCTGCTCAAATTCTTCTGCTGGAGGAAGGAAAGCCATTGCACTCTCAGAAGGGTGTCCTTAAAGAGCTGCCGGCTTTGTTTTGTGCTCATGTCCCTAAGGACACTTTCTCAGGGGATCCCACTCAGCAGTTCCTTGAGCAGCTGGAAGTTCGCTCTCCTAAAGCACAGGGTCCTAGTTCTGCTTTTTGCCAGGCCCGCATTCTTCAAGATCACAGACTCCACCAAGGCATGGTCACTGTAGCCCAAGCTGCCCCCAATCTTAACCTCTCTAACGTTCTTCTCTGCATTGGTAAGCACCAAGTCCAGTAAGGCTTCACCTCAGGTTAGTTCATCTGTTACCAGGACCAGGAAATTGTTCTTGATAGACTCGGGAATCTCCTGGATTGTCTGCCACTCTCCATGCCACTATCCCAGCAGATATCCAGGTGGTTGAAATCCCCCACTGGGACAAGAGTCCGCGAGTGCAACACCTCCTGCAGCTGAAGCAAGAAGGCCTTGTCAACAGGCTCCTCCTGATCAGTTGGCTTGTAGCAGACCCCAACCACTAGATGCCCTTTACTGGGCTGATCCTTGATTTTTACCCACAAGCTCTGGATCTCATCATGGCTGTTCCTCAGACTCAGCTATTCACAATCTATCCACTTCAAGCCTTTAGCATCCTTTCAGTATATAAAGGGGAGCTACAGGAAAGAATAGGACAACATCTTTAGCAGAATCTGTGGTGAAAGAACAAGGGGAAATGGTTTCAAGCTCAAAGAGGGTAGATTTAGGTTGGATGTATGGAAAAAGTCTTTTACAGTGAAGGTGGTGAAGTGTTGGAATAGGTTGCCCGGAGATACGATTGATGCCCCACCTCTGGAGACTTTCAAGGCGAGGCTAAATCAGGCCCAGGGCAACCTGATCTATCTGTAGTGTCCATGTTCATTGCAGGGGAGTTGGACTAGACAACCTTCAGAGGTTTCTAAGGATTCTATGCTGCTGTGACTCTGAATGAATTTAAAATGAGATATGCACAGCTGAATTATTCCTAGCTCCAGACAGCATGAACAGGGTAGAAATAAGACATTTTTTTTCCCAAAAAATATCTAATATTGCTGGGAGGATGAAAACCAAAGTAACAGCTCTTTCCACAGGAACATCACTGCCACATATTTGTGCTGTCATAGAATCATAGAATTGCTCAGGTTGGAAATGTCCTTAAAGATCATTGAGTCCAACCACAACCTAACCATACTACCCTAACTAATGACCCTCTTCTAAATCCCTAACCCTAATCCTGAGCACCACATCCAAACGGTTTTTAAACACATCTAGGTATGGTAACTCAACCACCTCCTTGGGGAGCCTATTCCAGTACTTAACAACCCTTTCTGTAAAGAAGTTTTTCCTGATATCCAGCCTAGACTTACCCTGGCTCAACTTAAGGCCATTTCCCCTCACCCTGTCACCTGTCACCAGTGAGAAGAGACCAACCCGGTTCTCTCTGTAAGCATGTTTCAGATATTGGAAGAGAGCAATAAGGTTTCCCCTCAGCTTCCTTTTCCCCAGACTAAACAGCCCCAGTTCCTTCAGTTTTTCCTTGTAGGGCATATTCTCCAAGCCCTTCACAAGCCTTGTTGCCCTTTGGACCTGCTCCAGCACCTCAATGTCCTGTCTGTACTGAGGTGCCCAAAACTGAACACAGTACTTCAGGTGAGGCCTCACCAGTGTTCTTGACTCCAAAATCTGATAGAAATTCCTGAAGACTGCATAATGTATATTATACATGTATAATGTCTTCAGTGATTCTGATTACCATAATTAGTGAAAGATCAACCTAAATAAGGTTGAAAGCACAAACAGCAAGAATATAATGAACCCTTTTATGGGTTGCTGAGAAAAGAACACTATAAGCCTACAATCCTGGAGGTCTCATACTCTGAAAATAGTCCAAGCTAAGAAATATTAACATGCAAGACAAATAATACTGAATATAGAAATTTCATAGGAAGAACATATTTTCTTGTCTATCTTTTTTTTTGCTGAAGTAAGATATAGTGAAAAAAAAAAAATACAAAAGGGATAAATAGAGAAACAATTGATAAAGTGAACACTGCTACAAGCTGTTTTTGAAAACTGCAGACTCTTTATTGTCTTACTTCCATCACATTTTATTCTCCCTAGTTCTGTCTCTCTTTTCCTGGACAATGTTTATATCATCCTGACAACACTTAGTGCAATAGACTGAATGATATGTTTGGAATGAAATGTCAGATTATATCCTAGCTATTGAATTTAAAAAGAACAATTTTAAGAGGCAACAGAAAGTCACAGATCAGTAGTGAGTGATCTTTTAGAAATACAAGTGCTTCATGAATATGTCTACATTTTCCATTCTATGGCTTCCAAGACAACATCTTGTGCTACTGAGGAAAACCGCAAACCAACAGTAATTGGATACATGCAGGGTAACAAATCTTTGATGTAAGAACAAGTGATTATTGACTAATTAAAATCTGAATAGTCCACTTACTCGATCCTTTCTTTCAGTGACATTTGAAAACATAGAAAGCTGACCTACTATTTAATTAGTTCGAATTTTCTGGTTTTAATTATTCTGAAAAGTTACTGTTTCCTAATGTTCTTTTAAAAAAAAATGTTTCAAAAGTTATTTCAATTTCCAGTTACTTTCCATTCAGTGGCTGACATGCCTCATTCCAGAATGGTAGTGGTGTACAGGCAGTCTCGTTCTTGATAAAATTCTGTACTTAAATAATGACAAATATAAATTCCTATGTAATTACCTGAATATTCTACAATGCATTTTTTTAGAAACACAAATGTACAATATACTTTCAATATTTAAAACTTTGCATTAAAAGCTAATATAATAAACTGTAGGATGGAGAGACGAGATTTCTTACAGGACGCAGTTTTTCTCAAGCACTGTTGTGTACTTTCTTGAACACTTAATATAATTAGCACCGTGCCTTTAAAAGATTTGAGATAAAAATTAAAAAGAGCTTGTCAAGTTTTCATTGTCTAAACTGCAGATCTAAAAATATTTAATGCAACTTCACAGTATATTTTTAAAAGCATTGGAACATGTGCTCCATACAGTTCATTCATTTGAAAAGAAAAATATAAAATATCCAATATATTCTCTTTTGTATTCACTCAAAATTTCCATTAACATTATTAATTAAAGAATATGGAAAAATCATGATATTCTTTCTGTCATGGAGAGAAAGTAGTAAATTGTCTCGATTTTCATTTGATCTCTAGCATAAATCTGAGATTTATTTAACAGCTCATCTTAGCCAGTCTTCTATGCTTTCTTTATAATCTTTGGAGCTGCTACTCTCCTTTGAGAACTAGAACTCACTTTGTAGTAAGCAGCGATAGCCAAGGGATAGAGAGATTTACCTTTGTCTGCAGAAAGACTAGTTTAGATATGGATATTTTACTATTTTAGATAACTGGTGGAAGGTAAGTTACATCTTCAGTGCTTTTAGGTTTACTGATACAGATTTTTAAAAAATACTTTTAAAAGATAGTAAAAAAGAATATTAATGAGTCATAATATGAAATATCAGTACAGTGGCAAGCTTTCAGTAAGGTAATGGTGCTTTATAGTATTCACATGAATTTAAGGTTTAAAAATAGCACCAATGTCTTTCAGACTTTTTTGACCGGTTGGTTGTAAATTGTTGCTTGGTTTGTGATTCTCCCTTTTGTAACACTTGAATGTGAATTTGGTTGCTAAACCAATCAATGTGATTATATCATCTTGCTTGGAAGGCATTTGATGACTCAATTCCTACAAATTATGAGTATAATTTAGCTACTTGATTAGGAAGATGTTAGAATACTAAGGAATTCTGAAGAAAATGAGGAAAAGATATGATCTTGATCTTTAAGTGCACAACTAACCAGCAGTGGTGATTCTTATCTTAGGTTCAGTCATGAACTGTTAGAGATGCTGGGGAAAATGAATCATTACTTGATTCCCATAAACATGAAAATGCATTAAGACGCATGTTACTTTGCAATTACAGCTCATAGATGGAAGTGAGGAACTATGGCAGAAGAAGGAGATAATATAATCATGGAATCATAGAATCACCAAGGTTGGAAATGACCTCTAAGATCATCCAGTCCAACCATTCACCTATCACAAATATTTCCCACTAAACCATGTCCCTCAGCACATCTAAAAGTTTCTTGTACACCTCCAAGGATGATGTCTCTACCACCTTCCTGAGCAGCCTGATCCAATACCTGATCACTGTCTTGGAGAAGTATTTCCTAATGTCCAACCTGAATTTCCTGCCGCACAACTTGAGCCATTCCCTCTAGTCCTATAACTAGTTACATGGGAGAAGAGATTTATTCCAATCTCACCATAACCGTCTTTGAGGGAGCTGTAGAGAAGAATAAGGTTTCCCCTGAGTCTCCTCTTCTCCTGACTAAACAATCCCAGCTCCCTCAGCCACTCATCATAAGATTTGTGCACCAGGCCATTGCCTCTCCAGATCATTGCCCTTCTCTGGACATGCTCCAGGACCTTAATATCTTTCTTGTAGTGTGGGCCCCAAAACTGGACACAGTGCTCTATGATCCATAGCCTCACTAGTTCCTGAGTACGGAGGGATGATCGCTTCCCTGCTCCTGCTCGCAACACTATTTTTGATACAAGCAAGGATGTGATTGGCCTTCTTGGCTACCTGGGAACACTGCTGGCTCATATTCAGCCAAGCATCAACCAATACCCACAGATCTGTTTCCTCTACACAGTCTAGCCACTCTGCCCCAAACCTGTAGTGTTGCCTGGGGTTGTTGTGGCCAAAGTGCAGGACCTGGCACTTGATCTATTTGAACTTCATCTCACTGGCCTCAGCCCACCTCAGGCTGTTTGGATCCATCTGTAGGGCCTTACTACCTTGCTATACCCACGTAGATCAACAATTTTTCTCAACTTGGTGGCATCTTCAAGTCACTGATAGTACACTCAGTCCCTTCATTCAGGTCATCAATAAAGATATTGAACAGGACATACCCCAGAATTGACCTCTGGGGGACACCACTCAGGATCGATCTCCAGCTGGATTTGCCTCCATTTACCACCACTCTCTAGGCCCAGCCATCCAGCAGTTTCCTTAACCAACAAAGAGTGTACATGTCCAAGCTATGGGTTGCCAGGAAAATACTGTGGGAGACAGTGTCAAAGGCTTTGCTGAAGTCTAGGTAAACTACATCAACAGCCTCTCCCTCATCCACCAGGTGGGTTGCCTAATCATAGGTGAAGATCAGAGATGAGGACTTCTTTCCAATTTGGGGTGGATCTATGTCCAGTTTTCCATCTCCTAATAGAAAAAGTTTTATTACAAAGTGAGAATAAAAGTTTCTGTTGGTTTGGAAGTGATGGCAGAAAAAAGCACGTAAATGAGCTTCAAAGGAGCAGAAACAGAAAAAAAAAGAAACCTGATGAAGTTTACTTTGATCTTCAGGGCAGTTTCTAATCATCAACTAAACATGTATTTTTGTTCCGCATGTCCATAAAATTCCTAAAAGATCCTCTGGCATGAAAACTGCAAATAGAGTTGAATTAGTAGCGTTTATTCTTGGCAAGTGTAAAGGAAATTTTCTAATGTTCATGATTCAAGCCACTATTTTTGTGCTCTCAAACACTTTTGCTTTATCTGCATTTATCTGAATAATGAATGAGCAACCCAATCCTTTTAGAAGAAAACATAAAATAAGCAGTATATACCAATAAAAAAGGAGATCTGATTTAAACCAAGCATTCATAAATGAATTTACTTTATATTTTTATCTCAGTGGCATTGTTTTTATTGGCTGAATATCAGCAGAGAACCTTGAAGGAGAAGGGAAGAAGAAAAGGCAATTAAAATGAGAATCTTTCAACTTATTTACACTTGCTTTAACTTACTATACTTTTAAAAACATTGTTCCTACTAAATTATGTATATATATTTTATCAGTTACTACTCATGAATAATGAATACTTCTTTCCTTATAAATCACTTTTTTCCTTATAAATCACTTTCCCACTCAGCAGGGATAGGGAGGTGATTGTCCCTCTCTACTCGGCTCTTGTGAGGCCCCATCTGGAGTACTGTGTTCAGGTGTGGAGCCCTCAGTATAAGAAAGACATAGAGATTTTGGAAAGGGTCCAGAGAAGGGCGACTAAGATGATCAAGGGACTGGAGCACCTCCCCTATGAGGACAGGCTGAGGGAGTTGGGCTTGTTCAGCCTGGAGAAGAGAAGGCTGCGGGGTGACCTCATTGCAGCCTTTCAATACCTGAAGGGAACCTACACCCAGGAGGGGTGTAAACTCTTCAAAAGGGCTGACAATAGCAGGACTAGGGGAAATGGATCCAAGTTGAAGGAGGGAAGATTTAGGTTGGATGTTAGGGGGAAGTTCTTTACAAGGAGAGTGGTTAGGCCCTGGAACAGGCTGCCCAGGGAGGTTGTGGATGCCCCGTCCTTGGAGGTGTTCAAGGCCAGGTTGGACGGGGTCCTGGGCAACCTGATCTAAATGTGTATGTTTGGTGGCCCTGCCAGGCAGGGGGGCTGGAACTGTATGATCCTTGAGGTCCCTCCCAGCCCAGGTGATTCTGTGATTCTGTGATTCTGTGATTCTGTGATTCTGTGATTCTGTGATTCTGTGATTCTGTGATATTATTTTTTTTAATTGTAGGAGGTTTTAAAGTTTTAAATTTTAAAACCTGGATCAAATTGTTCTTTGTGTGACTGACTGGATATAAATATCTGTGCAGTATGGGCATTACAGTATGGGCATTACAGTATGGGCATCCTGAACTCTTCACAGTCTCCAAGAGTCTCTCCAAGGCTCTCTCTGTCTAGACTTGAGTAGGTCATGACAGGTCTCTTTAGGTCATATAGTTCCAGATATAAATCATCGTTATCAGGACATTTGCCAAAAAAGCAATGCAAGAGTTTACTTTATTAATGTCTGCATTACACGCTAGGACACAGATGTCCAAAGTTTTGCTCACCTGGGATGCACTGAATGAAGAGGAATTGTATTGGATTGCATATAATATATATAATTATTGTTAGTGTATGTAATTAACAAAGCATTTTATTTTATTTTATTTTATTTTATTTTATTTTATTTTATTTTATTTTATTTTATTTTATTATTATTATTATTGAAACATAAAAAAAGACAGAATAACAAAAAACACAAAACTAGTGGGATATTTGACCTTGTTTTTGTGAAACTACTGAATCAGTCTGGTTAGATGGAAGTAGTTGCTATTCTTAGTGAGATCTCAAGGCAGAGATTTTTGATGAAATTTTACTCCTGCTCTACTTTATCTTTAAAACTAGTTGTTCACAAGCGTAAGTACTGCCAAAAAGAGATGACATTAATAAGGCATGATTGTGAAGTTAGGGATATTTTTCTCTGGTGAAAGAGCTCTTGAAAAAAATCTGGTAAATAGGCACGGTCAATTTATTTTTAGTTGACTATCCAATTGCAACTCTATACATTTCATTTGAAAATTTATAAATAATATATTTGTGACAACTGAAAATGGAATCGTAAATATACCGGAACTTTTTTTTTTTTTTTTGTAATCTTGAAACATGGTATCTTTTATCGAAAAGAAAATGAGGCTGCATATTTTTCACTGTTCACAGGAATGTGTTTAGGCAATAGGTAAAAATGCATACAGTTATTTGCCATAACTTCAGTTAGCATTGCACTGCACCTTCCCTGCATACTGATTTCAGCTCAGACAGGGCCAATTGCACACCACTATTTGGTTGTTGCTGAGTAAAAGGTGTGTGGTCAGACCAAGCCAGACCAGTTAGTCCTATTTACAAACTCATTACAGTCCTTCAAATAGTGATGCTTCTCTAACTTCTTCCTGCGCTCAGATGGCAGTTTCTAGCCATGGCTGTCAGTGATGCACAGTAAATGTTATCTTTTCCTGTGATTTAGCCTGGAAGACTTATAAACATAGATTTGTACAGCAGAATTTGTTCATTGACTGATCTATTATAGAAGCATAGGAATTATCTGAGGAGACTGTGGGTTGCTAAAGTCATCCAACTGGATAATGCTAATAGAAAGACTGATTAATCCAAATCATTTCAAAGGTTAAATCATAACATAAACCCTGTTTCAGACCAGATGACAGATTCTCTCTCTTCCCTCCCTCTTCCTCTCTTCCAGCTTCGAAGTAGCTTCTGTGTACTTCAGCTTATTAAATACAAAGTCTTTGAGGTTTCTTCCAGCAGAGATATGGTAGTGAACCACTTAGGCTTTTTTGTTAATCAATGATGTAAGAACCTTATGAAAGTCTTTACAAAAAGGACAAAGCTGGCTTGTTGATCAAAATTGTTACTTTGGATCTTCAGTGTGAATTTCATTAGGCTTTCCTTCTCCTCTCTGATTATGTGGTTTATTAATATGAGACACTGTGATACCAATAAATGTAACCATTTATGGGAGAAGATTAACACAAAATAGTGTACTCTCAAATGCTCATCACAAATGTTAATGAAGTCTCAGTTATTCTCCAGGAATTTGTTAGCCCTATTGTCTGAGCCAGTCATGGAAGAACTTTATATTGCCCTGGAAGTGGTTCAGGTGAGCTTCACAAAAGTTTTTGTACAGCTTATAACATTTTATATCAGTTACAGTTAAAGCTAAGGTATGGTAGAGGTCTACATTAAGAAGAATTTTAAAAGGCATTAACTATTCATTTGTTTTTCCTGAATTTTCCAAGTGTTTCACCCACATGATAGTTGTAGTCAAGCTATTTAGAAGCATGAGCCTTAATTCAAGTCATTCCAAGGCTTGCATATGAATTTCTCCAACAGAAACTCTCTAAATTTCTCAACCAGAAAGTCAGGCACTGGGAAGATTAACATGAAAAATGGTGGAAGACAGAATAGATAATCAGGGGGATGACATGCATTCAAGACAACAAAATATGGAAGAAAGAACACAGAGAAGGTAGAAATACCCATACACAAACTTATTTTATTGTTGCTACAAATTATAAGGAACACAACAGATTTTGGTGCTTGTTTTATGGTGTAAAGCCTATCCAAAAGCACCACTCAAAGAAATGAGATTTCAAATAGATCTTCCCAGTTCTAAGTGACTAGATTATCCTGTTGAAAGCTAGAGAGTAACACAGTAAGGAGGCTGCAGATCTTAGAACACCCAGGGGATGATAAAAATCCAGTTACAGAACCTAATCAGTGATGCAAGTGATCATCAATCTGATCATCAACTTGTGCCATCAATCTGATATCAAAATTACATATATATGGAAAGAATGTCCCCTCAATCCAGTAGCACAGGGGAAGACACCATGTATGTCTAGTACCAGGGGAGATGCCAAGCCAAAAGAGGAGCTGCTCTGTGTAAGAGATGGCAACCATCAGATTGCCTAAAACCTGACACTGAGAATAGCTGGGGCAAACAATGCCTTTTTTTCATGATTGAGTGAACTACTATCACAGTCTCAGCTAACTAAAACTCTTCATGAATGAGTGTTTTGCAATGACAAGATACATTCTGTTGGAATTGCAGTACGAAAGGCACTAATACTCACAGCTTGTGATTCTAATATCTATCCTTTGAAGTTTTGAATGAGTACATGTTCACCTATCCACAATGTCACTTAAATAAAATGTTACTTGCATAATTCTGCTGTATTGGCTGTAAGCATTGCAACAATGGTTTCATGGTTTTTTTACCTAGATGGCCTGAAACACTAAAAATAAAGAATAAATAAATGCCAAACCTATTATGACCTATAAGTGGCAACTCTTGTTACAAAAGATAAGGCATTCTCTTCTGTCACATAATATCAGAAATAATAATTTAAATTCTAAATGAAACCCCTGAGCTATTTCATGAAAGGGAAAAACATCCTTGGGTCAACTTTTTATTCTCCTCTTTATCTGATAGACATGTGCCATGACATCTGCTTATTGTTTCTTTGCCAGATTGGAAAAATCCAGTGATTACTGGATAATACATGTGCACTGCTGTTTGTTGTTGTTGTTGTTTTGTTTTTATTTTGTTCTGTATCTGGTGGCAAGATTACATTACACCATAAAACAGGCAAATAGACAAATATGAAAGAGAAGAAATGTCTGAACATATAGTGAAAGCTTTCTGTTTTGATGTTTGATGTCTAGAATAAAAAAAATTGATTTCTGCTAACTGAAAAGCATGTGAATGGAAAGTTCATATATTGGGTATATAAAAGAAGTTGTTACATGTCTTCACTTAATTCGTAAATTTTCTTACCATGATTAATTTACAGTTGCTTAAATCAAAATTACTGTTATTTGGATTGTATATATTCCCTATTAAAAGTTGCATATATACTTTACTTACTAAAACTGATTATCTATCTTCATAATAATTCAATTGTTGAACCAATGGCAAAAAAACATAACACTGGCAATGAAATAGTTTCCTACGAAATACTGTAAAATAGAGAGTGATTAAAGTCTAACAAAATAAAGGTAAGAAAAAAGCATAATTTAGCTACTGGGAATGTGAGTAAATTGCTTGTTTTAAAAAGAAAAGGTTAATGTGTGACTTGGGGGAAATGGAATTGTTTGATAACTCAGTAGAGAACTGACCCACCTGTATCTCAGACTTCCAAAAATATGAACTAATACCATAAATTACAAGAAATGCTTTGTGGGTTTATTGAAGACTATAGCATGTAACCTTTTAAGCTGTTTTATAAGCAAGATCTTTTACCAATACAGTGAAGAGAACGTTTCCACAGATTACGGAAACTGCACAAAATGTTTAGAATGTTTCCTCCTTCCTTTCTTCCTTTCTTCCTTTCTTCCTTTCTTCCTTTCTTCCTTTCTTCCTTCCTTCCTTCCTTCCTTCCTTCCTTCCTTCCTTCCTTCCTTCCTTCCTTCCTTCCTTCCTTCCTTCCTTCCTTCCTTCCTTCCTTCCTTCCTTCC
>JAPSGF010000034.1:5908644-5947622 GCA_035772895.1 Perdix hodgsoniae
TCCCTCCCTCCTTCCCTCCCTCCCTCCCTCCCTCCCTCCCTCCCTCCTTCCTTCCCTCCTTCCCTCCTTCCCTCCTTCCCTCCTTCCCTCCTTCCCTCCTTCCTTCCTTCCTTCCTTCCTTCCTTCCTTCCTTCCTTCCTTCCTTCCTTCCTTCCTTCCTTCCTTCCTTCCTTCCTTCCTTCCTTCCTTCCTTCCTTCCTTCCTTCCTTCCTTCCTTTTATAGAGCCTGAATTAAGGAAATTAACAGAGCATTGCAAGTTCGGTGAATTTAAATGGTCCATTAAGGGACTAGTTTTGGCATGTATGTACAATAGGAAACAACCCCAGACTGGCTATTAAATCAGGGTAATTTGACCCCACCAAATGCCTTAGAATTTCTGTATTGATAAACAGAGCTACTAATGATGCCAGGGAGATGCATCTAGGTCACAGAATCTGTGAAACAAGCAGGAAACAGTACAACAACAGCATGCTCAGATGCTGTGATTTTTCTTTTTCATCTCATGATTCAAGTAATTGTCAATTAAAGGACAAAAAGCTATCAAAAGTACAGTAATGTGAAGCAAAATAAAAGCAGGTTATTTTAAACCATAAGCAATTTAATGAGACTATAGAAGAGTATATGTAAATTAATTGGTTTGTAAATTAGGATTGAATCATTGTAGAATCATAGAATGGCTTAGGTTGTAAGAGAGAACAAAGATAGTCTAGTTCTAGAGAGTTCAGGATTGCTGACCACTAAACCAAGCAGTAGATCAAGAAAAACCGATGGAAATTCCTGTGATATAACTATTCATGCAATTTACTGATGTGTGAAACCAGCAGGTCATGATTCCTAGTTCTATGAAAGGCAGCTGTAAATGGTTCTGTGTAGATTTGAAGGTTTTAACCGAAGACCAGGATCTCTGATGGTCTAAATCCACAACTCGACAGATGTATGAGTGTTTATAAAATTTGAGGTCATTGTCCATAGATTACTAGAAGACATTTGCTGGCACACAGAGTTACCTTCATTTCACAGTTAAATTAAATTTGTAATTATCAAAATCTGACTCATTCCCCAAAAGTCTTCATGATATCTATGCTGCTGATTTGAAAGAAACATTGCAATATTATTCATATTTTGGCTATTCTTAAACAAAAAAAAACTCTTCTTTTTCTGCTAGAAAGAGGTATAATTTTTCAGATATCAGTGTAGGCCCTAGGTGCTTAAGACCCCCAAAAATATAGCAATGTATCAATGAAATATGTATATAAACATAAATACAAAACTATTAGAGCAATAAAGCAAGTAATTAATATTTCTAGCACATTTTTTCACTATGGCAGTTATGTTATAAAAATCTATCCATTACTGTGTTTTCTTATTTTAGAAACTGTAACTTTTCATGCTCATGTAAATGTTTAAAGAAAATCCCTATTAGACAGAAGATACAATATCTGACATAGTGCTATTGTGAAAATAATGTTTATAACTCATTAGTGTTTTAATTGATGAGCTGTGCTTTCACAGAGTTAAGAACTTATCTATTTTTCGTGCTACCCTGTTAACAAGGAGACGGATGGTGCAAAAGAAGGTGGGAAGGGACATTACTGGGATGCAAATGATGCAAAGGAATGTATACTATATGATCTCACAATCAGCAGTAACATATGGGAGAAAGAAGGGAGAATATGGGAGAAGACATTCAAAATTATGGCATTTGTCTTCACAAGTTACTGTTAACTATGATGGAGATCTGCTTTCTTGAAAATGGCTAAATGTGCCCTCTGATGGGAGGTAGTGAATGAATTCTTTATCATGCTTTGTATGTGAATGAAGAATTTGCTTTAACTATTAAACTGCCTTTTCTCAGTCTAAGAGTTTTCTCACTTTTACTTCGGGAAAATAAATAAATAAATAAATAAATAAAATAAATAAATAAAATTCAAAATCATCAAGAACAACCATCAACCTCATCGACCTGGACAGGCTGACCTGGACAGGCTGGAGAGCTGAGCAGTAAGAAACAAGATGAAATTTAACAAAAGCAAATGTAGAGTCTTGCATGTGGGGAGGATTAATTGCATGCACCAGTGAAGGTTGGGGGATAGCCTGCTGGAGAGGAGCTCTGTGGAGAGGGACTTGGGTGTCCTGGTGGATGATAGGTTGGCCATGAGCCAGCAGTGTGCCCTTGTGGCCAAAAAGGCCGATGACATTCTGGGGTGCATTAAAAAGAGCGTGGCCAGCAGGTCGAGGGAGGTGATCCTCCCCCTCTACTCTGCCCTGGTAAGGCCTCATCTTGAGTACTGTGCCCAGTTCTGGGCTTCCCTGTACAAAAAAGACAGGGATCTCTTGGAAAGAGTCCAGCGGAGGGCCACAAAGATGGTGAAGGGCCTGGAGCGTCTCCCCTACGAAGAAAGGATAAGTGAATGGGTCTGTTTAGCTTAGAGAAAAGAAGACTGAGAGGGGACCTGATCCAGGTCTATAAATGTCTAAGAGGTGGGGGTCAGAGTGGTGAGGCCAGAGTCTTTTCAGCAGTGTGTGGAGACAGGACAAGGGGAAATGGCCAGAAACTGCTTTGGGTTGGGGGGTTGGACTCGATGATCTCTGGAGGTCCCTTCCAAGCCCTGTGATTCTGTGATTCTGTGATTCTGTGAGCCTCACCTACTGTGTCCTAGCACTAAACGATGTCCCATAGTGTCAAGACCCTTTCTCTTTTAAATATCTTCAGAGATGGGGTTTCCAGTCTTTCCATGGCAGTCCATTCCAGTGCTTGATCCCTTGGTGTCTTCAGAGTTGTTTCTCACATTTTCTCACTCCTCTCTTCCAGCTGCTGTTGAAAACATTTTTTTTCCACTTTCTTCTCTTCTAGAGGCATAAATGCTGTAGTCCATGGGTTACTTCTGGAGATCAGCAGGTCCCTTTTGTAACTGGCTGGAGTTAGATCTTTTCTAAAGTGGGAATGCTTCTACTCTTTTACAGAAACCACTCCCGCAGTTCTCCCTTCTACCAATATTTCGTCATGTAAACTCATTAAAACACTTCAAGTAGGAAGTAAAAAGATTAGATACCTGTATGCAAGTTCTGCTGCATAGTTTGCTATCAGAACCAGAGAATGATCCCTGGCAGTGCTTATTGCTATAGACAAAACTCTGTTTGCTATCTATTGACTGCACTGATATAGCATTATAGTGCTAGTTAATGAACAGAACATTTGTGAGACTGGTTCAAGTCTCATCTCAAGTATATACAGATAACTGAAAAAGCTGGGTAAATTCAAAGAGTGAGATCCATGTTACACAGTATATTTAATTTCCTTGTAGTCACTGGTAGGAAGAAGTCTTTTTAATATAGTTCCCATCTTGTCTTGTCAAAGGCAAGTGAAGGAGTCTTTCAGGGTCACAAGTAAGGTGTTTTTTATTTCCCCACCTGGGGCACTAAGCTTAAGGAATAGATATAGATACAGAACTGATCTGTCTGGTTGCTTTCATGACCTACCTCTGAGCACTGTCTGACTCTTTATCAATGATTAAACATTCATCCTCATATCAATTCTGTGAGTTGAGGAGATATCCTCCATTTATAAGCATATAACTGAGATGTGGATAGATTAAACAGACAAATGTTGAAACCTAATAAAGGCTGCTATTGATTTGAATGAGAATTAGATCAGGCCAGTTGTGAATTTACTTCCCAGGTCACTGTTAACGTCTGTCTAAATCTATTTATAATACAGTCACTTTAACACGAGCTTGTCTCTTAAATTCTGTATAGCTATACTTTTCTAGAAAAATAATCTTTTTAAATGTTCTGCTATCAAACAAATGTGTACATTTACCTCTATATAATGAAGTATGTATTGTGTGGGATGTTTCTATATCTGTTTTACTGGAAATAATTGAAACATTTAAACAAAGTCTTACACTTTGTCAGACAGTAATGTAAATATAGTTGAAATGGTAATTTAATATCTTTACATTAGTCATATAACATTTATACAAAATGAGAATTTATGAAAAATAATGCAAGTCAGAGGCAATTACATATGAAGAAAGAATTCTGAAATATATATTTTGATATTTCCTGTAAGATTATATTAATAAGTTAACAATAATCTTTACATTCTGAATTCATAAGTTCCTCTGAAACAGTGAAAGAGAGGAAAGGGATTTTATACCCATTTTATATGAAATCTATGGCATCTTTTCTTCATGTAAATTGTAGCAGCTTCAAGATCTAGAGATCACTGCAAAGCCCTGAAGACATCCCAGAGGAGAAAATGACAGAGTTTTGTGTGTATTTTTAAGCCACGATTATATAGAAACATAATAAGAATTTCTTAGGGATTATTTTTGGGTGATATGAAGACCAGCTTTGATGTTGTTAACATTCCATGACCCAATTAACATCACAGTAGACAAGCATTTCAGTGATGACAGACATATGAGTACTAGAAATAATACAGAAATGAGGACTCACTGTTACATGCTGTATACAATTATACTGGGTTCAAATGAGGAAGAAAAAAAAAAGAGGCCTTATTTCCATGTGTCTGTGAAAAAGCATTTCAGGTGGTAAAAAAATTGACCTTATTATAGAAAAAATGGAAGGATGTTTTGATAGGAGATGCATGTGAAAACAACATCAGAGTAAAAGAATTATTTCAAGTCAGACTAAGAATAAATAATGCATTATTTAGTATGTGATGTAGTAGATTAGAATTTCTTCATATGGTGGAAAGACTGTTGTCTTACAGTGATTTATTTATAAATATTATACTTTAATTTCTCAGTGAAATTATCAAAGATGCTGTTATTGTTACATCAGTAAAGTTTTAATTCAATTAACATCAGTAGATAATTTGTATTCCGGACTGTTAAGTTCCAAGAAATACTTACTTACTTCAAAAGCAAGATGCCAAATCTGATAAGGATAAATCACTGCTCAGAAACAGATTCTGATTTTATTCTTCCTGTAGCTGAAATCTTCTGGCCCAGTACTTAGGTATTGTTAGTAACAAGTTTAGAAGTTGTTGAGGGGTATGAGTGCAGATTGAAAAACCAATACTACAGATATGCGTGAAATTAACTTTAAACTAGCATCACAGTTAGCCTCCAATCTCAGTTGGTTTAGTTGCAGTATTTAACCGCAATACACAAATAATTAAAAAAAAACAACACTTCTGTTTTGCAATTGTTCATTTTTATTCTACAATGTCCTGTATAAGACCTTGTGCCATCATGCTTCTGTAAGTTGAATATTAAGGTATTTACTCCATTTTCTCAGCTTTTAAAGAGACAGAAACACTTAGATAAATACAGAGTAACATAAATGAAATATTTCTTCATTAAGAAATATATCCTACATTTAATTGGCTAGTGAGCAAGTCTTCACTCCCGTAGATATATTTTTTCATACCTTTCTTGAAGGAAGTTATCTTCCAACATAAGTTACAAGCAATAAACAAAATTAATTACCATTTTACTAAAGCAGAATATATTTTTCATACTGTATTATTTTTCAGCTTTACAAAAATAGTTCATAAAAACATGTGAACTATTAATATACAGAGATGAAAAAGAAAATGAAATGTACATCCAAGTTGCAAAGAGAATTTGTGTTTTTTCTTGTCATGTATGTGATGGTAGCAAACTAATGATTCAATGGACTATGACACGATAGAGCTCAGTCTAACTTTCTGAATGGTCTCTGGGAAGATTCGCTCCTCTTAAAACTTTATCTTTAAAATCTTCATTCTACCGATAAACACTTAAGCAGTCTTTTAGATTAAGCAATTGAATTAAAAAAATAAAATATAACAAGTGGTTTTTTTTAGTTTGTCAGAACTGGAAACAGCCTTTACTTTCTTTTCAGTTTCATCCTGGAATGATTTATTCATTATTTACAATATTACTGTTTGAATACATCAGTTCTTAAGGGAAGGAGAGATATTACCATATTTTCTAACTGCTACTTTGCTGCAGAACATTATTTATACAGAGGATATGTTTTATTGATTAAAATACATTTTAAAATGTATTACATTGGGTTTATATAATGACAAAATCAAGTATGTCTTTAATAGAATTATTCCTATTTCTGAATGTTAGGGATGACTACAGAGCTGTAAGATAACCTACTTTGCAAGATTTAAGGAAAGGTTATGTACACATTGGTAATTTTGTTATTACTATGGCAGAGAACTGGAAAAACTTAGCTATACATAGGCTTTAAGCAGGTGTGGACTGCACTTCCTAGAGGCTTCAAACTCCATCCTAAGAGCCCGCAGCAGTGAGTAGCTATACGTTAATTATTTTCTTTTTTTTTTTTTTCCCTGCACGACACTGCAGGTATGATCACGAGGAAGGATAGCATTGTGCAACTTTCTCATAGTCTGGATATTTTAATTCAAAATGCTTCTAATTGGGCCACATTACCTTCTGTTTGCAATTGCAAGCCATAAATGTGCAGGAAAGCAATTGGATATTATCCTTGAAAGAACTGAAGAAATTATTTAAATGGAAACTGAAAACAGAAAAAAATTACATGCATTATTATCTACCTTTTAAAGTTGTCATCTGAAGGAAAACAAGAAGTAACATTTTCATGTCAGCCGTTCAGCTTTTTGTAGACATCCACTTATGCCTCTTGCAGAATTTACAGAAGAAATCCATTTTTAAACTATTTTTCTCCATAATGGGTAACACATGGGCAGGTTGCAGTTCTGATCTTTAGACCAGGAGTGTTTCTGTGTTCCCTGTGTTGCCTCTGGTTCCTTAGGCCATCTGGGTAGATCAAGTAAATGCAGATCAGGCAAGGACTGTGGAAATGTGCAAGACTTTTTTAAGGGTAAACACAAAAGGCAGTAAGAAGATGGAACCAAGATGAACCAGGCACAAATGTGGGAAAACAGAAGGAAAATCTAGGAAAAGAGGATGGGTTGCATGAAAACAGCTGTCTTGTCAATATGCTTGTGTCTGTGAACAGTGAACTCAGTCCTCATCAGACAGAGATAGAGAATCAGGACATCTGTGATACTTAATGTTTATGTAAGGCGTGTACATATATGGTAAAAACAGTGAGATACATACATCTTGAATTGTGTGATGGGTTGTGTTAATACTGTGCATGTGTGTAGGTTTGTTTATGTCTGCTGATGCACCTGGCTACTGGCCAACTTGGAGGCATGGTAGTGGAGCAGCTTCACACCTAGGAATTGGACTGGGTTCTGAATCACACCTCTTTTGTAAAAGATAACATGGATAATTTGACACTTTTTGTACATTATGAACTTGCATAGCCTCAAACTAAGTAGAAAAGGTAGATAACACGGATTGGTCAGATAACAGTTTATCACCATCGTCCTCAGATAGACTTTCAAATTATTAATTTATATAATTAGTAATATAAGCAATAGAATCACAAAGAATCACAGAATGGCCAGGGTTTAAGGAACCTCAAGGATCATGAATCTACAACCCACCTGCCACAGGCAGGGCCAACAACCTCCCCATTTAATGCTAGACCAGGCTGGCCAGGGCCCCATCCAGTCTGGCCTTGAACACCTCCAGGGATGGGGCATCCACAACCTCTCTGCGCAGCCTATCCCAGTACCTCAACATTCTCTCTATAAGGAATTTCCCGCTGATGTCCAACCTAAATCTTCCCTCCCTCAACTTAAAACCATTTGCCTTCATCCTGCAGTTATCAACCCTTTCAAAGAGTCGATTCCCCTCCTGTTTGTAGGGTCCCTTTAGGCTGCAGTGAGGTCACCCCGCAGCCTTCTTTTCTCCAGGCTGAACAAGCCCAGTTCCCTCAGCCTGTCTTTGTAGGGGAGGTACTCCAGTCCCCTGATCATTTTGTGGCTCTCTCTGGACCCTCTCCAACAGCTCTCTGTCTTTCTTGTACTGGGGGCTCCAGACCTGGATACAGTACTCCAGATGGGGCCTCACAAGAGCAGAGTAGAGGGGGACAATGACCTCCCTGTCCCTGCCGGCCACCCCTCTACTGATGGAGTCCAGGATAGCATTTGCTTTTCAAGCTGCAAGAGCACACTGCTGGCTCGTGTTAAGCTTTTCATCCTTAAACACCCCAAAAGTCCTTCTCTGCAAGGTTGCTCCCAAGGAACACTCCTTCTAGTCTCTACAGATGCCTGGGATTCCTTTGGCGCAAGTGCAAAACCTTGCACTTTGCTGTGCTGAACCTCGTTAGGTTCACCTGGGCCTACCTTTCAAGTCTGTTGAAGTCTCTCTGAACGACTCCCCTTCCTTCCACCGTGTCAACCACACTACTCTGCTTGGTGTTGTCAGCAAACTTGCTGAGGGTGCACTCGATTCCATCATTGATGCCATTGATAAAGATGTTAAAGAGCACCAGTCCCAAGACAGACCCTTGGGGGACACTGCTCATTACCAGCCTTCACCTGGACACAGAACCATTGGTGACCACCCTCTGTCTGCAGCCTTTCAAGCAATTTGTTATCCATTGAGTGGTCCACCTATCAAATCCACATCCCTCCAATTTGGGGATAAGGATGTGGTGGGGGACCATGTCAAAGACCTTGCTCAAGTCCAGATAAATTATATCGGTTGCCTTTCCCTTGTTCAGCAGTGCCGTCACTCCATCATAGAGGGTCACCAGATTGGTTAAGCATGATCTTCCCCTGGTGAAGCTGTGCTGGCTGTCTCAGATCACATGCTCATTCCTCATGTGATCAAGCATGTTGTCCAGGAAGATCTGTTCCACAATCTTCCCAGGCACGAAGGTGAGACTCACAGGTCTGTAGTTCCCCGGGTCCTCTTTGCTCACTTTCTTGCAAATGTGAATGATGTGGCCCTTCCTCCAGTCATCCAGGACCTCACCTGACAGACGCAACTTTTCAAATAAGATAGAGAGTGGCTCGGCAACCACCTCAGCCATCTCCTGCAGAACCCTGGGATGCATGTCATCCAGCCCCATAAACTTGTACACATTCAGTCTCATGAGTCGGTCTCAGACTTGCACTGCCCTTACAGTGGGGGGGGATTTACCACCCTGTCCCCACCTACCCGCCTAGAGGTTTAGGGATGCAGGGCTCAGGGACCTGAAAGTACTGGAATCCAGCCGCCAGTGAAGACCAAGCAAAGAACTCATTCAGTACCTCAGCCTTTTCTTTGTCTGTTGAAGCCAGTTATCCTTTTACATTTACCAAAGGAGGTACATTCGCTTTTGCCTGTCTCTTTTGGCCAATGTACCTGTAGAAAGTCTTCCTATTGTTTTTCATATCCCTTGCCAAGTTCAGTTCTGCCTGTGCCTTGCCTTTCCTGATCCCACGTCTGCAAGTCCAGACAGCATCCTTGTATTCTTCCCAGGTGACATGCCTTTGTTTCCAGAGCTTGTATGCACCTTTCTTTGCCCTCAGCACGCCCAGCAAGTCCTCGCCAAGCCATGTCAGTTTCCCGCCCCCTCTGCCCTCTTTCTTATTCAGAGGGACAGAGAGCTCTTGTGCTCTCAGGAAGACATCCTTGAAGAGTGGCCAGCTCTCCTCAACATCTTTATTTTTAAAGACAGCATCCCAGGGGATCTTGGCCAACAGTCCATTGGACAGCTTAAAGTTTGCTTTTCCAAAGTTCAGGGTCCTAACACCACTCTTTGCCAGGCCCACATCCCTCGAGATCACAAACTCCACCAGGGTGTGGTCACTGCAGCTTAGGCGGCCTTCAAACTTAATGACTTTAATGATCCCCTCCACACTGATGAGCAGCAGGTCCAGCAACACTTCATCTTTGGTCGGTCTGTCCAATACCTGGACCAGAATGATATCATCAATGCATTCCAGGAGCCTCCTGGACTTCTTGCAGCTCACCTTTCCAACAGATATCTGGATGGTTGAAATCTCCTGTCAGGATGAGAGCCCATGAGCATGACTCCTCCTGCATCTGAAGCAAGAAAGCTGCATCAACAGTCTCCCCTTGATCAGCTGGTCTTTGTTAGTCCCATCCCTAATTCTAACCCATAGGCTCTCAAACTGTTCCTGACTGTTTCTCAGAGGGAGCTTCTAACAGTCTATCCATTCTTTGACATGGAGGGCAACTGCCCCACCTTTTCTGCTTCACCTATTCCTTCTAAAGAGCCGATACCCCTCAGTGGTGGTATTCAGTTATGGGAATCATCCCACTATGTTTCCATGATAGTAACAAGGTCATAACTTGCCAAGCACATCACGGTTTCCAACTCATTCTGCTTATTTCCCAGGCTGTATGCATTGGTATAAAGGCACTTCAGCTGAGCTTTCCATCTCACTGCCTTTATAGAAGATCTAGGATCTCCTGGAACAGCAGCATCCCTAGCACTTCCCTGCCCCAGTGCATCCCTTTGTATTCCACTGTCATCACTCATCAAGTTTGGTATGAGCCCTTGAACGACCTGCTCAACCCCAATGGCTCTCAATTTGTCCCCTTTCCCCTTCATACCTAGTTTAAAGGCCTTTCAATGAGTCCTGCCAGTTCCTCGGCTAAGATCCTCTTAACTCTCACAGACAGGCTACTTCCCTCTGCAGCCATCATGCCAGGTGCTGAGTAAATTGCCCTGCGGTTGAAAAACCCAAAATTCCTGTGTTTGCACCAACTTCTAAGCCATTTATTTATGAGGTGGGTTTTTTGGATCCTCTCAGTATCCTGCCCTGCCACTGAAGGTATAGAAGAAAGCACCACTTGCACACCCACTCCATCAACTACCAGCCCCAGTCCCCCAAAGACATTCTTGATAGTCCTGAGGCTTGTCTCAGTGACTTCATCACTGCCAGCCTGAACTATCAATAAGGGGCAATAATCAGAAGGGCAAATCAGTCCAGGAAATTTCCTAGAAATGTCCCTGGCCCGTGCCCCAGGGAGGCAGCTGTCATGGTTTTATGATTTTTGGTCATCAGTATTCCACACCATAACATCATGTAATGCATTGGGGGTGGGGTTTGATTTCTGCCGAATGTTCGTCCGTCGGAGAACTACATTTCCCCAGGAGACTTTGTGGTCAGCAAGGGGATATAACTCCAAGCAAGGTCACCTGATCCTGCTTCTTCGCCTGCTCTTCGCTGTCTGCGCTTCGCTGTCTGCGCTTCGCTGCTATCTGCGCTTCGCCGCCTGCGCTTCGCCGTCTGTACTTCAGTCACCCAACTGGACTGCACTTCTCACCCCAGCATTGTGGTGAGGTCTATACAATTCAAACAGACTCTCTCTCTCTCTCTCTCTCTACTATATTTAGTAAAATCATTTGTTCCACCTCAGATCAGTGCTGTTGTTTTCAAGTATTTTGGGGTCCCCTGCTTCCCCTTTCCCAGAGGCACGGATCCGCAGATCCCTCCGCCCTGCTGGTCACGGAACTGGGCCGGACCAGCCCATGAACCGTTGACAGCAGCATACCTCCCTACAAGTAGGGTCAGGCCAATATATAGAGCCTTCTGTTCCTCAGCAGGGAGTAGCCTATGACAACCACCCTTCTGTCCTTCTGGGTGGAGGCAGTCTTGAGGCATGGGATCGACTGCTTCACCTGAGGCAACCTCACAGATAAGCTCATACACACTCTCACAATAAAGGCAACTATTTCTGCCCCAGACTCCTTAGCAGACCTTTGCAACTCCTGTGTATCCTGACATGTCCATATAGGAATTTCTGTACCAGAGTCAGTACTTAACGTTTTGACTGTGCTCACGAGTGTCTGCATGTATAAGTTTTAAGAAGGTCTGCTTCCCTAAACAATCCCAAGTATAACTTTCGCTTAGGGTAAGAAGTTAATGATCAGCTTCATTAACAGAAGTATTCTTTCTAATGGATTTAACTGCCTGATTTTTCCTTTGGACTTATTATATTTATATAACAATACATTTTAATAATAAATTAAATAAAATTATTATTATTTTAAATTATTTAATACATGTTCATTTTATTTTTAACATTTAATTTCATTTGAAAAAAAATTATCATTTTTTTCAGTCACTGTCTTTGTCTTGTGTACATAAATTGTATATTTGGGTTTAATTTTTTTTCAGTGAGAGAATACTTATGTTCTACCTTGCATAACTTTACTTAAATACAAATAGCAATAATGTCACTTTCTTCATTAAGCTGCATATTATCATGAATACTGGGAGCCAGATAATATGCCATCAAAAATGCAGTTGAACTTGGTTAATGACTTGAAAATTATTTGAATATATACAAACATACAGAGATAATATTGTCACATATATTTTAGTTCCTGAGGAAAGCAGAATAAAAACAATTCATCAGGAATTCTTATTTCTACTACATTTATTCACTTCATGCCAATAGAGTCAGCAGTTAGGCATATGTCTGCAATAGCTCTTGCAGAATATTTCTGAGATAGTTTTTCTTTCCTGTTTTCTCCATAAGATTTATGTGCCAAACCATTGTCTTCTACTTAGCATTTTCACTAGGAGCTCAATATACATCACACTGGGAAAGCTTTCAAGATTTATTTTTAAATTTTGTATTTATCCATGATTTTTTTTCTGAATTCACAGATTGATTTCAAGCATTTCAGTCAAACTCTTTATGTTTGAATGCTGAAATTCTAACACTTTGAAAAAAGTGGCCTTACTTTCCACTGAAATCAGTGGAAACTCTTCTTACACATTAGTTCTTAAAGAACTTCCACTTCAATACAGGTGGTTAGGTTAGGATCAGAGGAAGGTTTCTTAAGAGTACCAAAGGGACAAAACAAAAATCCCACTGAAAGTCACTGGACCTTGAGAGCTTAAGCAATTTAGTTTCCTTTAAAAATCCTACTTTCAGAGTCTGAAATTAGAGCCACACTTTTTAAAGTGAAGTATCTGCCATTTCAAGATTCTGTAATAATTTCTTTCTTCATCAAGGAACATGATAAAATGGAAGCAGAAAAATGATAAAATCAAAATAAATTTTAAAATTGTGAGGAAACTTACAAACGCTTGAACAATAAACTCCTAAAAATATAACTAGACTCATAGGTCCCGATATCTATGAAAAAAATGAGCTTTATTTAAATAAATTCCATATGGAATTTTGATGTCCTAAGCAGATTTTAAATCTTCTAAGGCTGAGGAGCAAATTTCAACCATGTCTACACATTGGATGCTTTCCCACTGAGGTAATATTATTCTATCCACTTACTGTCTTTTAACTTAGATTGCTCTTATAAAGTATCAGTGACCTGTACACTCTAAAGCAAGCCTGAGCTAATCTTTCTGATCCTCTCCATATCTAAAAACAATTAGCAATTATTACCTAGTTTTCTATCCCCTTGTGGCCTCCTGCTCCATGTAACAAGAACGTAATGTTTTAAAGAGTTCTTCTGGTTTTCACTTTTTCTCTCTTTCATGAAATTTATTAGGGAGAAAAGTTAGGCTAGGCATTTTGGGTAAATCTTTCCTATAGGATTTACCTGTGCTTCTTTCTTTTTCCAGTGTTAAATAGAATTGAGCAGATATAGTCCAAGTCTTGGTTGCTCTGAGTGTGTAAATTTTCCCTGTGACATTACATGCTAGAAGAGCTCCACTTTAATTTCTTGGTGAGAGGGGAAACACTTATCAGATGAGGTATTGCAAAACAGTATGTTCCTGTGATTAGATCTAAGGAGGTTATAATTTTCTTCCCCTGCATATCACTATCTTTATAAGCATCATCAGGACTCAGAGAGAAATTAATATATTTCCAAGTAGTTGAACAGGCCCGGTTAAATTAAGATCTGAACATTTTAAAAACAAATAAACAAGCAAACAAACAAACAAAACATAGACTAGTACAAATTTATTCCGTTTAGATGAAAAGTATAAATAGAAAATTTGAGGTGCCAGTACTCATCTGTTGCATGAGACTCTTGTCTCAAAAATAAATATCCCATAAATTTCCCTCCTTAGCTTCCCACCTTAGCTCAAGATGCAGCATGTCTAATTCAGTGTTTAAGACAGTCTTTGCATGTCCTTCACAGAGTTTAGTTCACTGATTTCTTAACCAAATCTAGTCTAGTGTTGATATCTAAATTATATGTTCTGAATGATATTCCTGGGACCAACTATCTTTTTGGGTACAGCCATGCCTTCATTGGTAATATCTAAGAGGGACTTATATCATGCGGATATTTATATCACTGTGTCAACAAATAAATCCACAAAAATTCAACTCAGTATCTGTTTAAATCCAAAAGATCCTATGAGCTAAGATGTTTAGAAGAGATTAGAATACGCAACATTCAGATAATTCTTTTCTTCAGAAAATTCTTTTTGATCTCTATACTGGAAACAAAATCACACAGGCTTCCTAAACATAACCTCAAAGACTAAAGCCATAAAAGACTGCAATAAAGTTCACACTTATGTATGAATCTAGTTAATTTCATGACTTGTTAACAGACATTCCCCCAAAGAACTGGGTACCATCACAACAAACAATTAGCTCTATTACTAGTCCACAAAATACAAGCAATAATTATATTTCAAATGTTTTTCCAGACTGACCCACCTAAAACTAATCATAAACATAGTCTACCATTTTACCATTACCATAAACAAGTCTACCATTTTTTTAAAATCAAAAATGACATACGTTATAGAATGCATTACTATTATTTCATTTCTGTCAGTCATGCTAAAAATACTTACTTCCTCTTACTTGTAAACAGGGAGCTTTGACTTTTATGGAATCTTTGAGCATGTAATTGGTAGAGTTCAGTGATTCACAGCTTCATAATTCAGCTGATATTTTGGCAAGATATTAACCAGCTGCTGTTCAATGAAGCAGATGTTTAGAACCATGAATAAAATTGTCAAGGTTAGAGTTAGAAGTTAGAAGATTATCCTTCTTTTATCAGAATCTGTAGCAAATGTACAGACATCACCATGAAAACCAGCTTCAGAAACCTGGTGTTTCTCAAGTTCATCACCCATTGTTTCACATTTTTCCTGAACTTTCTTCAATTTTTTAATTTTCATTGTAGTGAAGCTTGTATTTTGTTTTCACACATTCAGCTTCCAGGCATCTTTCATGATGAGTTCTGCACTTGAAAATCTCCTTCCCTTAATACTTTTCAGTCAGTCACCTGTTTTTCTTTTACTTTTTTAGTCATAAAACTGAGGCTTTTTTTTTTTTTTTTTTCCCTGCTTTCTACAATGATAATTCCGTGTATCTTAAAAATAAATTATTATCACGAACAACAGTTTGGAGTAACAGACATACTCAAACCCAGACTTGCTACCTCTCTGGGGGAGGGAATGGGGTTTGTGTCTAATATTTTTTTGTTCATCGTAAATAATAGTGTGAAATTATATTTCTCCAGTATAGAACACAACTGGGATTGAAAAATTATACAGTATTATTTCTCTAAAATCTAAGATAATTAATATTTGATTTATTACTTATATTTCCCAATACTTCTAATATCTCTACCATTACCTGAAGGGAGGTTGTAGTGAAGTGTGGATTGGCCTTTTCTCCAAGGTAACTGTGATAGGATGAGAGGTAATGGCTTTAAGTTGCACCAGGGGATATTAGGAAAAATTTCTTCTCAGAAAAAGTGTTTAGGTGTTGGAATACATTGCCCAGCAGTCACTATAGGTTTTAAAGAAAGGTGTAGATGTGGGTTAGTGGGCATGGTGGTGATGGGTCAGTGTTCAGACTAGATGATCTTAGTAGTCTTTTCTAACCTTAATGATTTTATGATACTGTGATATATTATGAAATATAAGTGGACAATGATAATGCACAAGATAGATAGCAGGAGTTGAATTTAAGAATTGGAACATTAAAAATGTAAACCAATCACATTTTACCTGTATTTTTTTTCTTCCAGCATCAATTATACTTTCAACATTTTTACATCTTGCCAATAGAGTAATATAACTTTCAAAATGTTTGAATGAGTACATGAAAGAAACAAAACAAAACACAAAACAAAACAAAACAAAAAAAAAACAACAACATGTTTTCTGTATCTAACATTTGCCTCAGGTTCATGTGATCTAGATCTGCTTGTATAATTGCTGCTTAAAAACTGCAAATAGTCACCCCTTTTTAACCACTACATTAATTTCAGCCGAAATAACTAAGGTTTGAATTTGACTCTGGAGTCAATTTTTCCATACAAAATATGAAAGACAGTTTAGATAAACATTGCATGCTGTTGTAATTAATCTATTAATTACCTTTATTGCACAAGAATTTATTTATATTCTTAATAATCCTGGTTACAATTGCTATTATTTTATTAGCAAAATTTTAACTGCAGATACATTCACAAAACCCAGGCAGTCTCTGTGTAACAAAAGCCTTCCTCCTTACTCTGCATGTATTGTTAATAGGCAACTTTTCTCATCTCTAACTCATCGTTTGTACATAACTAGGTACAATTGGTGCATACACTAATTACATTCAAATGTCAGGAGTGCTATTGTGATTACTTTTTTTCATGGCAATTTAGAAAGTCATAAAATGAATATATGATTCTTGTAATGTCACAAAGTGACCTTCTGCTAGATATTCTCATACAGTCACAGTACAAAAATGATCTAACTTTTGAAGTCCCAGGTGAATGAGACAGAATAGCCATGACTTCTCAGATGTTTTGTAAGCATAAGGAAGTCAATCATAACACATTTTAAATTAAACCTTGAAGAAGTCATGATTTTATCTACTAAAATTGATATGATAATTTGGTATAAGACAGTGTAAAGTCAGATGCTATTCTCAGATTAATTAAAGGCAAAACCTCAACAGATAATGAGTCTTTCACTTCAAGTATAGAAATCCATATATCAGATGCTTGGTGGAAAAGAAACAAGTGTTCTGTATGCAGCTTTAAAGCAGAAGAAATTTGAGAGTAAATCTATACATGCAGAGGTTGGCAGCAGCTAAAATTTACAAAAGTCACTTGACATAAGAAAAATGCTGAGATATTGGTTTATTTGGGTCAGAAACACTGATGTATCTCATTCAATTTTATTATTATATTCATTTAACCTGGCAGGGAGCTAGGCACCACACATTTGCTCACTCCCACCCCCAGTGGATTGAGGAAGAGAACTGGAAACAAAGTATTGCGTGACATAATGTCACTTAACTTGGACTAAATTCCTATTGCAGAGTTGTTGGTAGGGGTCTTTGAAAATGACTTTACAGCAACAAATTTTAATGCTAAATACAGTGTTACACTTCCACATTCTTCAGTTAATACTGGAAGAAAATCTCTAGATGTAAATTTTACATGGCATTACATCATGCTATCTTCTAGATTTAATTTTGAAAGCATAAATAATTTGAAACACAAAGTTTGTCTTGAAATCCCATGGAATTTTGTGGCAGTTAAGGAATCAGTTACATAACTTATTTTTGAAAGCTTCTGCTTCCTGGAGAACTACTCTGGCAATTGTTATGAAGTTTAGATCATCATGAAAAAGGTAACATAAAATGTTTATTTAGATAAATTACAACTAGCCTATTTCTTTTTTAGTACAATAAGCAGCCATACAACCATCTTTTTTTTTTTTTTTTTTTTTTTTTTTTTACTGAAAAGTACTGTGAAAGTAGCAGTAGTATGAAAATGTTCAAAATAATTAAGATGGAAGTAAATGTTATTTTCTAGTTTTTAAGCTATAACAATATGTCATCGTGGAACTCACTGGCAGCTATGCACATAGACTCATTTCTTAACTTCTCTGCTCTGATCTTCAATACTGAAAGCGATGGTGAATGTACCCTCAAAGGTATGCAAGTTCTTCCTACTTTTTTGAAGTACAGTGCAGGAAATCACTACATCCTTAATTCCTCTTTATTACACAATGTTAAAAGGCTCTAAATACATTTTCCCTACACACTGATCAAAATGAATTTCACAGAACATTTATTCTATCTGCCAGATGGCCAGTTGCATCCATCTATGAAAGACATAGACTCCTTTATCAGAAAAAGTTTTCCTGAATAGTTCTAAACTCGCATAGCTTCATCTGTGTTGCTGCTGTAGATATTGTCTGCTTTTCCATGTTGAACAGTACAGCAAAGATGCAAATCTGAGTTTAATTCAAAGAAGTGGAATAAGCATTGAGATCTACAGTTTAAACAGATCTCAGTACCACTTATATATTTTGATTAATATGAGTATGATATATGTATGAAATAATTGTACATAATTTGATTTACTTTACTAATTTGTCAGTGTACTGCTAGCAAGCAGGACAAGGCCAAGTATGTACAAATGGAGGGCAAGTCTATGCATGTCCACATACTTCACTCTCCATATGCTTCATTTCTTCATTTTCAAATCTGAATATATTCACAGCGAATCAAAAATGTTATGACCACTACTCATTATAAAATCTTAAATGGCAGAAGACAACTTTTTTTTTTTTTCCCCAGAAATTAACTTGTGTTAATAATTATCAAATTAACCTACTTTTTTGACTATTATATTAAACACTCCATAAATAACAACTTCCCAATTTTAACGGTGTTCTTTTCATAGATCTTCTGTTCCTAAGCACCTTTTAAAATCTCTGTCATGGACAACAGTAATATAATAATGATATTTTAGATGATACTTTTGGAATATTACTCAACAATCATTTTCCAAACATAGTTTTCAAATCTTAACAGAACTTTTCCCTATTTTTTTCCTCTTTTTGTGCATAAAAAAATACTTCATTATGGGATGCATTCATGGTTTTTGAAACAAATAATCAGTTGAATTATCTTAAATATATTAAATTAGTTAATTGTGTACATGCTAATTCTCTGAGTAGAAAGTAATTCTAGCTTAACTGAACAATTACATATGGATATTTAAAAAATATTAAATTAAAATTTATCAAATATCTTATTTCAAGGTGCTTCAGAACAAGTAATACATGACTTCCCTTTTAACTGCAGACACTTCTACCTTCCTTGAGTTTTTGGAATTTATTCAATTAACAAGACCAATGCAAAATGCCAACGTTCTGATGTTATCTCCTCTTCAATAATAACAATCATGTTTCATGTTTTTAAACTAATAATATCAAAAACTAAACTACAACAGTTTCTAAGTATTCATTATTGATAAAGTTGGTACAGAACCCCCAGTAAGGTAGCTAAACATCACAGAGCTGCTCACTCAAATTTCTCCCCAACTCCAGTGGAATGGGGAAAGAGATAGGAGAGTGAAAGTAAGAAAACAAAGTAATCAGGATAAAAATATATTAACAAGTGAAGGAAAAGCAGAGGAAGAGAGAAAAAAATAAATGCTGCAGACACAACTACTCACCAGCTCCCAGAGGTAGACATACCCAGCCAGTTCCTGAACAAAGATGGCTAAGTTAGCTGAAGCCTAATCTAGTCAATTTTATTGCTGAGCATGATGATATGTGACAGTGGACTATCCCTTTTGCTAGCTTGGGTTATCTGCCTGGGTGTACTCCTTCCCAGCCTCTTTTCACCTTCCACTGACGCAGCAGGATGAGGACCAGTAAAGGCCTTGATACTATGCACATACTACTTAGCCACAGCTAAAACACTGGTGTGCTATTGTCCTGGTTTCAGCTGGGATAGAATTGATTTTTCTTTATAGTGTCTGGTACGATGCTACATTTTATTTTCAGGAGAAAACACACTGTTGATAACAACTGATGTTTTAGTTGTTGCTGAGCAGTGCTGCACAGAGCTGAGGACATTTTCACTTTTCAGCTTCTCATACTGTTCTGCCAACAAAGGTAGGGGCACAAAGAGCAGGCAGGGAGCAGAATTAGGACAGCTAACCTGAACTAGCCAAAGAGATATTCCATAGTATATGGCATTAGTGAGGAAACTGACCGGGTGAGTGCTCTGCTCAGGGACTGGCTGGTATCAATTGGTGGATGGTGAGCAATTGCTTGTGCATCAACTGTTATGTATATATGCACACTTATAGTAATGATAACTTCTCTCTTTCTCTTCTGTTTTAGTAAATAGCTTATGCTATTTTTTTTTCTCCTATTCCAAGGAAAGTCTCACAGAAAAAGCTGAAAATATATACATAAATAGGCAGCATCACTTTCATGGAACCTAATTTTCTTGGATACTACAACAGATACAATTGCACACTAACACTATTTAATAGAGCAAATTCTCAGCTACAAAACAGTATTTTTCAACATTATCATCACCATTAACTATGCGTTTTTTGTCAATGATGAACTAGAGTTTGTATCCTGTACTTGTGAAAAATCTATGTGGCAATCTAGAATGTGGTTTGTCTTTCACATTGTTGTCATCACTGCTGAAACACATCACCTATCACCTCATTATGCTAACATCCACTCTTTGGTTTCCATAACTGTTCAACAAGAGTTAATGAATGTCAGTGGGTGCCCTTTTCTTCCTGCACGGAGGTATTCAGTTACACATCTTTACTTATATGCATGAAAATAAAATTGAATATAATATTGTTGGAAAGGTTCAACCTCTACTGCCATACTGCCAACATCTCTGACACCATGAGCCAATATAGTAAAATGAGAGGCATTACTGTCAGAGAAGCACTCATGTATGTCTATCAGCTTCCTAGAGTAAATCTTTCACATCAGTAGCACATAGAACTTTAGGCAAGAAAAACATTAATGTGACAGATGAATCAACTATCTTTTTGTTAAAAACACTGTAGACCACTATATAAAATGAAATATTAAGGAAAATATAGTACATTATATATTAGACTATATATCATTAATAAAGGAAAATGAAGAGAAGTCTATTAATTTGATGTTTATATTTTACATAAATACATGCAAAGATGATTTTACAATACATCATGTAATTGATAACAATTATTTCCAACTAAAAATGGTTGAGCTACATGCTTCTGTTTTCAATTTTAATATTTTATACCTACAGACAGCAAAATATTAATATTTAAGAAAAATATATAATTTTGAATGTCATTCATTGTTTTGTATAATGATTTCTTTAGCATGCTTCTAAACTGCCATTCTCTCCCAGATAAACATAACAGAAAAGGGAGCATCAATCTTCACAAAATGTCATTTCTGAAGTTAGAGCAACAGCTGTGAAGAGACATTTAAACCATAATATTCTCACTGTTTATTATGCATCGCATAAAATTATAATAAATGTATTTTTGTATACGTTATGAATAATCACTATAATTAACAATATAGAAATTAATATTTAGCAATCTGCATGTTAAAGGACAAAACAATAAACTATCCAATCAGTGATTAAATATACGTGGTATTTTAAGAATAAAATATTCTTGTTGTCACAGTGATAAGTGTGTACACTGTAAGGAAGATTTGTCCTGTGTATAAGCTTACTGCATATTTTGATAAATAAAAAGTAAAATTACAACAAAATTACATGTAATACATGTAATTTTGCCTACTGTTTCAGTATTAAAATGTGCCATAACTGCAGTAAGAATATGTTTCAGAGCATAAAACAAAGTGATTTAGGTCTGGAGCTAAATAAAATCAGCTTAACATTTTAAAGATGGGGGGGGGGAATAATTTTTCATGGAGAGTAGTAATAGGACATCTGGTAAAGGCTTTCAACTTAACAAGAATAGATTTAGATTAGCTGTGAGGAAGAAATTCTTCATGTATGGGCAGTGAAAAGAAAAAAAATTCCAGAAAAGTTATGGATGCATCATCCCTGAAAACATTCAAGACCAGGTTTGACAGTACACTGGCAACCTCTTCTAGTAGAAGGTGTCCATATCCATGACAGGGGACAAGGAAATGACTGATTTTTAAGCTCCCCTCTAACCCAAACCATTCTGTGATTCTATGATCATCAGTTTGTTCTTAAATACTGGATGCGATTAACTGCTTAAAGCATTTTGAAAAGATATCTTAAGAATTAAGTTTGATGCTCTTGATTTTCAGAGAAAAAAATCTAAGTTCCAGAATAGCGTGATGTAAATTAGTGGACTAGACCTCTTTAAGTGTTCAATCCACCATTTTTAATCTATTATCTTTCTTTAGAAGAAAACAAAACAGACATTTACAGGTCTGGATAAAATAAATATTTAAATAATAGAATGGTTTGGTTTGGAAGGGGCTGCAAAAATCCTCTAATTCCAACCCCTCCACTGTGGGCAGGGCTGCTACCCACAAGATGAGGCTCCCCAGGGCCCCATCCAACCTGACCTTGAACGTCTCCAGAGATGGGGCACCTGCAACCTCTCTGGGCAGAATGTTCCAGTGCATCACCACTCTGAGTGAAAAATTGCCCTTAACATCTAATCTAAATCTCCTCTCTTAATTTAAAACCATTCCCCCTTGTCCTATTATTATCATCTACCCTTATAAAAAGTTGATTTCCCTCTTGTTTATAAGCTACTATTAAGTATTGGAAGGCCACAATGAGGGTGAAGTCCAACTCACTCAGACTGTCTTCATAGGAGAGGAGAGTTCACTCAGAACATCTTTGTGGCCCTCCTGTGGATGTGCACCAGCAGCTTTATGTAGTTCTGCTGTGAACCCCAGTCCTGGACACAGACCACGGGATAATCATTTCTCTTACTCTGCTAGCTGTTCTTCTTTTGATACAGTTCAAAATAGAGTTAGCTTTCAGAGCTGTAAGTGCAAACTGCTGGCTCATTAATTTTATCATCTTCCAGTACCCCCAAGTTCTTCTCAGTAAGGCTGTTCTCAAGGACTTATTTTCCCAGCCTATACACATATCTGAGATGGCCTCAACCCAAATGCAACACTTTGCACCTTGAAATAATCCTCTCTGTATGTTTCATTTTAGTTTTAGGTAAGAAAAAATATGAAGTTTCCTCAGTGCAAACTATGCACTTTTATGTTTAGGATACTGAAGTCAGTTCTCACTCTGCTGAACTCTAAAAATGCAGAAAACATTAAAATCAATAAAAAGAAATAATTCCTCAAGGCAAATCATGGACATAACTCTAGTTATTTAAATATAGAGGATCTTCATTGTGCTTTGAGTTCTCCAGTATTAAATACTGGTGAAATAATGATGGCTATTAACTGACTACTTTTTAATAGCACAACAGGAAAAAGGAAAATAAATAAAAATAAAATAAAATAAAGAGTGCAAGGTAAGCAGTAGTTACCTCTGTCAGAAATTTTCTTTTATATTGCCCCATGAAGGATTTTGAGTAACCAAGGCACTATATTTGAAAGAATAATAGTTTGTACTGTTTACCAAATCAGTAAATAAATGTAATGATCTCTAAAGATCTGTTTAAGACTTGCTTAATCCTCTCTCATGAAAGATAATGATACCAACATCAATAACAATAATATTACATTTAGAAAAGCTTAACCCTTTGATGAAATCAAAGCATTTGATTGATGAAAAGAAGCCATTCAACACGCTCTTTTGAAAAAAGCAAAAAGCAATTAGATGGATATTTATACCTTAAATGTAAACCAAATTCTGCTTTATCTTTCTATTAATTGCAAGTTAGCCTATTCTTTCTATTAAAGAATGTATAGTGCAAATGAAAATAGGCAGAGGAATCTGCTAGCATCTTGAACTACAGCAGCATTTCAATGACTAATATTCCTAGAAAATACAAACAATAGTCATCAGAAGCAACTGGAGACATCTAGTTTTATTTCACCAGTGTATGCTGACTTTCAGGCTATGCTGCAATTTGTTCTATTGTTATCAATTACTTTCTGTTCCTCTGAATCATCATAACAATGCTTGCTTTCACAGAAAGTAAGGTAAGATATAATGAATTATATGAAATTCAAAATGAGAGGAAAAACTGAAATATTTAAATGAAGACTCTGAAACAACCTTAAAAATAATATTTAATACTACTTTCATTCTCAAATGTAATTAATTGGATTGACATTGTGAAAATAAATTATAAAATTATTCTTAAAGTTATTACGTCTGAAAAAAATATAAAGTGCCACATACATTTGAGGATTGTTGATGTACATTTTATCAGTTTCTTGGGAGCCAATGCTGGGAGCATAGAATACAAGAGACGCACACAAGTTGGCAGGAAACAGTCAGCATGAATTTACTAAGCTGGTTGAGCAGCTTATTTAGCTACTGTAGAAGGATAAATGGGGAACATTAGATGTTGTATACCTTGAGAGCAAGACCAATGAGTGCCTGGTTTCTAGATGTATTGCTCAGGAATCATTTCTGCGATGATTTTTTTTTTTTTTTTTTTTAATGTTTAATACCTTGATAATGAAAGGGAATGCATATCTAGAAGACAGTAAGAAAGTGGGGAAGAAGTTACATGGTGCTATTCACAAGAACATCAACAAGCCAGATAAGTGGGCTGCTGGAAAGTCCATGAGAGTCAATAAAAGTAAATGCAAAGTCTTACATCTAAAGTGAAATAATTCCATGCAACAGAAGAGATTAGGTGCTGACTAAATAGTAAGAATCTTTACAGAAAAGGATCTGGTGGTTAGTGTTAATACCAAATTGAAGATAGATAAGTAGCATGACTTTGTATAGGAAAAGTTCAACTCTACACTTTACAGCAGGAAAGCAGCTACACAGTTGAAAAAAAGTGATTCTCTTGATTCAGCATTAATGAGACTTCATTTGAAGAGTTGTACCTAATTTTGGACTCTATTACCAGAAAGACTCATGTGGAATGAGTCTTAGTTTAATGAAGATCATTAAAAACTCTTTTTTTTCATTCAAAGGAAAACAAACAAACAAAAAACACCTAATAAGAGCCATTATTTTTACCTAGAGTATGTAATGTGCAGGTGTAAAGAATCTTTACAGGCTGTTTAGTGTACACAGTGATAAGAATGTACACAGTGATAAAACAAGAATTGCAACAATGACAATCTTGATTAGATGTCAGAATTTTTTTTCATAATTATGGTAATCAGAATTTCACAGACAAGTTGGAAAAATCTCCATTGAGAAATGAGCATTGTCTCATTTTTGTCATCTTCTTGAGAAACATTCAGGATTAAATCTTGAATTTCCCTCTAAAAATTTTCAGCTTTGGAAAATTTATACAGCAGTCAGAAATATTCACAAAACATTTCCTTATTAAAGGCCACTGAAGCCTGAAAAAAAAATAAAAATTCTATAACTATGCTGTCCTTCCTAAATTAGTAACTCATATTTTATATATTTTCTTAAGTAGGCAGTCATAAAAACTCAGAGTTAAAATTCTAAAAACAAACAAACAAAAAAACCCCTTCATTATATTCTTTTCAAAGAATTCACTAAAAGATAACATATCATTACCAATTACCTCAGAGCAGATATTTTTTAGGCAAAGTTTGAGACCTTTATATCAGATTTTAGGAACATATTTTTTTAATACAAGATAATATTAAATGAAGAAGAACAACAGGCGCTATTTTTTTAACATACTATTACTGGTCACATCATTTACTTAGGTTGTCTATTTTGTTCTGAACTAGTTTCTGTATGCAGAAGCTTTGATAACAAAGCTATTATCAATTTAATATGATCTTGCAGTTTGAAATTTCTGTGATAAGATACCACTGTAATTTTGAAAATGATGTTTTTTAAGGGATGATTTCCTAAAGAAACATTCCATTTTCATTTAGCTCAGATAATTAATTATTTTTTTTTACTTTTAAAGCAATGAAAAAGCATTAGTAAAAAGAATGAGAAGCACATAATCATTTTTATCATCTTGGTCATCTAAAGAGTCATTGCAATAATTTCAGATTCAGAGTTACTTAGATAGTTTGAAAGAAGTAATAAAATTTATGGTTCAACTGGGTGTCATTGGTTAACGTAACTCATGTATTGTAAAAAAAAAAAAGCTTAGCATAATTGCATGCTGAATATATTACAATTTTATTATGTATGGCAAATTCATGCAAGAATGCCAGCTTAATATTACTCCCTTGTAAAATAAGGTGAGAACATTGCAAATGGTTCAATATATATAAAAATAAATTTATTTCTACAGTACTTTACTCTGGTCATTGCCACCTGCGATTTACTGTATTATTTATATGTACCTGCAGTATTTTAATCTTCAACTCTGGGAATTGTGATTTCCCATTGCAGTAAGCTTATGCTTCCGGAGTTAGTGATAATGGCAGAACTGTAGATTTAGGAGTGATAGATTAAGTATCTACTTCCTCGTGTTGATCTGAGAATTAAAACCTGCTACCTAAGAGTATACAAAGTTGCACTGGATTGTATAATACAAGTATTCAAGAATAGTTTTGAATAAGAAATTATTTCCTTAATCAGTGCAGATGAAACTGCTCAGCAGTGAGATCTTTATCACACAAGACTCATAAAGATTTTATCATGCCTGACAAACTACTTTGTAGTACAGTGTAAACTCAATAAGCATTATGAGTACATCTGCACTACAATACACAGTTAATTTAGCACTCCTAGATTTTATTCTTCACTTTATCATAAAATCAACCATAAGTAAATATGGCAGAATTTTCTTTTACCAATAATCAAACACTTAGGTCTTTTTGAGCAACTTTTCTCAGTACAGTATCACTCTTTGTGATTAAATACAGCTAGTAAAGAACAATGTAAATGCTAACATATTTTAGTTTTATGGTGCTAGAAAACATATATGACCATGACAAGAAAACTTATTAGCCAGCAAATATTGTAAAATTTACTTGCATATTATCATTCACACATGATACAACATAAACAAACATTTTCTGCAATTGTTTTCTGTGCTTTGAATTAGAAGAGAGCAAAATAACTTATTACTCCCGTAACACTATAATGTGATGGAAAGTACAGCAATAATAGCAAGGAGGCAAAGTCTTTGGCTATAGCAAATTAGGAGAAGACCAAACATAACAGCCATAGACAAAAAAAAAAAAGAAAGAAAAAATTGCTTACCTTTAAAAAAAAAAAAGGCTCAAGTAGGCATGGATCTCAAGCAAGATAACTTCACCTCCAACGCCAACACTTAAATGAGGTCTGGGAGGAGGTGGATTATGACTCTACCCCTTCTGGTCACCCAGGTGCACTGAATGCATCTGAGCTCCCTGGGTTATCCCTGCCTTTCCACTAGGTGCTCAATCACTGTTTCAGGCCACGACTTAGCATTTCTGTTACAATTCCTTACTAAAATTTGAAGAAGTGAATGAAAATCAGCACATAAATGCAAAATATTGCTTTTATACCTATTATCAATAGTAGAAGTTCTGATGTCTGAAATGTCCTAGCCTGTATCTAGAGGAATTCCAAAAGTGTATACAAAGTTGGAAAGATGCAATATTATAGCAAATAATAGCAAAACTATTTTAACTTGTCACATTTAATGCTTTATCTATCTATTTTTTTAATTCATTCTATACTTCAAGAAGTTAAACTTGTCCATCTTAATAATGAAATGTATAAAGCAGGGAGTAGGATTAACTACCCAAAGTCCCAAAGAGTATTTGCTAAGTAATTTCTCTAATAGACTGTAACATTCCATTGAAATGTCTAATCAGACAAATACATGTATGATACTACAAATGCCACATCATATAGCATTTTTAAGACTGGATATTATTTTGTTTTCTCACTTCACCTGTCTTTTCTGACCTTTCCTTACTAGCTGAAATTCTTTTGGAATGTTGGTTGTTTTTCATTTGTTTGTTACCTGTAAGGCTATTAAAATATGCTACCTCAAGTTACATTTTTTATCTTTTATTTATCACTAATTACTTCTTATTTGAAAAAGAATAAAAAAGTAGTTATCTATTAACAAGTTAATATAAATTTAAAACTGGATTATGACATGTATTTGTTTAATTTTAAGGTTAATTATGAGAGCTGCTCCAAAAGCAAAGCTTCCTATTTTACTATGTTCACCCATGACATCAGAGACAGATGCTGGTGGCATGACAGTAGAGGGGGGCAGTAATAAAAAACATTACTGGAGCAGTGATGTTCATTCCACTGTAAGTGAACATCAGCTTCACCATTGCCAGAGGAACCTGAACATACAAAATTCTAGGGGTCTTCACTAGGTGTATCCCAGATTCCTGAGGGAAGTAGCTCCTGTAATCACCAAGCCATACTCTGTGATATTTGAAAAGTCATGGCAGTCAGGTGAAAACCCTGGTGACTGAAAAAAAAAAAAAGAGAAATATCACACCCATTTTTAAGTAGAATAGAAAGGATGACCCTGGCAACTAATGATCTGTCAGTCTCACTTCTGCGATGGGTAAGATCATGGAGCAGATCCATGGGCAAGTTATGCTACAGCACATTGAAGAGAGAGGTGGTGATAAATAACCAGAATGACTTAACTAAGGACAAGTCCTCTCTGATCAACCTAGTGGCTTTCTATGATGGCATAACTGCATCAGTGGACAAGGAAAGAACTACAGATGTAATTTGTCCAGATTTCACAAAGTCTTTCAAAAGGCCTTTCACAAGGATCCACTCAACATCCTTCTCTACAATTTAGAGAAAGGAAAGATATGGATTTGACAGGTGGACTGTTCAATGGATGAAGAACTGATTTCCTGGTCTTATGACAAAAGTAGTGATCAATGGACCAGTGTCTGGGTGGAAATCAGTGATGAACGATGTCCCTCAGGGATCAGTAATGCAACCAGTCTCTTTATATTTTCATCAGTAACACCAACAGTGAGACCAAGTGCACCATTAGCAAGTTTGCAGATGACACCAAGCAGGGGGATGTGGTTGACAAACCTGAGGGACAGGCTGCCATCCGGAGAGACCTAGACAGGATTGAGTAGTGAGCCTAGGTGAACCTCAAGAGTCAACAGTTTACGTACTGGTTCAGCCCAGTTCCATAAGTAGCAGGGCTGAGGGATTTCACAAAATCCACGCCTCCGGAAAAAGGGTACAGGGGACCCCAAAATCACAAAACAGGACATCAAGACATTCAACAAAGCAAGTGCAAGGTCTTGCACCTGGGTCATGGCAACCCACACTGTATCAATAAAAGCTTGGTGAAAAATGGATAGAGCACAGCCCTGCCAAAAGGACTTGGGAGTACTGGTGGATAGGAAGCTGGACATGAACCAACAATATGCCGTTGGTGCCCAGAAAGCCAACTGTATCTTGCACTGCATCAAAAGAAACAAGTTCAGCAGGCTGGGAAGTTGATCTTCTTCCTTTATTCTGATCTGGTGAGACCTCACCAGTAAGTCCAGATGTGGAATCCTCTGTACAGGAGAGACATAGACCTGATGGAGAGTGTACAGAGGAGGGCCACAGAACTGATCCAAGGAATAAAACATCTCTCCTTTGAGGACAAACTGAAAGAGCTGGGCCTGTTTAGCCTGGAAAAGAGAAAGAAGACTCCAAAGAGATCTGACAGTAGCTTTTCTGCATCAGAAGTGTGACTATATGAAAGAAGGAAACAGACTCATTAGCAGGGTCTGTTGTGACAGAACAAGAGGAAATGGTTTCAAACTAAAAGAGATTTAGGCTGGATACAAGGAAAAAATCTTTTAGGATGAGTTTGGTGAAGAACTGGAACGGGCTGCCCAGTGAGATGCCCCATCCCCGAAAACATTGACAGTCAGATTGGATGGGGCTCTGAAAGGCCTGATCTAACTGTAGCAGTTCCTGTACATCGCAGGGGAGCTGGACTGGATGACCTTCGAGTTTCCCTTCCATCTCAAAAAATCCTATAATTCTCTGAACCCAAACCATTCTATGATCTGACATAATACAAAATAATTGTGATAAATTGTCATTGCTCTTGCCATTCTGTGCAAAATGAATTGTTTATGGTTATTTTCCAATGGTTGTTTTAAAATCCCATATAGTAAAGCAAGCTTACACAGAGGTTAAACATCTTTGCCTCATTCAATTGTACATAATTTAGCATATACTAAGCTCAGTGAGGAATTCTGACTCCCTTATGTTAAATTGTGGGAAAATTAAAAACAAAAATACCGATGCCAAAAGCAACAATATAATATTAACTTAATTAGTAATAGCAATAAATAATACAGTCAAGCTTTAGGTGAAAGTCTACATTTTGTAAACATGTATGACATTTTTATCCCTCCTTCTCAAGTAGGTTGATGAACGAATGAATGCACTGAGGAAAGCAGCCACACTTCTGCAGAATTCCAGAAGCATTACAATAAAAACAACAAATCTCAACCCTAAAATCCAACTCATTAGCACCCAAGCTAGCCATGCATACCTGAGAATTAGAAATTTTGACATGATGAATGAAAATTTGAACCATGACTTTGTCAAAGACAAATTATAGACATGACAGAGGAGATGTAAAGTAGAATTGATTCAGTGAGGGACAATGAAAGCTCACATGGATATATGTTGGCAAAAGTCCAGGTTTAGACACAGCAATATTTTATTTAAAAGACCTAAGCCTTAAGTAATGTCAAAACAAATCAAAAAGCAAATAAAGAAAAAAATTGTAAAATTTTGCAGTATTCACTGTAAGGGAAAAGTAAAACAAAACAAATCCAAATCTTTAATGAGATAAACATTTTCTGTAAAGTTTTATCCCATAATTTTCATTTAGGTTAGCTTACAGAGATATTTGTCTGGGATCATTATTTTTTTAAGATATGTGCACATTCAAGTGGAGTACTATGTTAAAATGCTTCAAAGATGGTAAATATACCAGAAGTGACATGATAGCAATGTAATTTCTATGTAATTTGTTAAAAAAAAAAGATACTCCTTTTAAAAGAATTTTCCTAAAGCACACAAAACCAAAGTAACAATTTCCTATAGAACCAATGAAAGCTGCTGCTGTAGCAATTTAGACACTGCTACAACACACCAAGAACTGAACCACTCTGCTTCTTCTCCTGTTTGCAGGCTGTCAGACTCCCACACAGGTACTCACTCATCATCCTGCTCAAAAAGGCAAACGGAGAAAATGAAAAGAAAGTAAGATTAAATTCACATAACTTGAGGAAACAATAGGAAGATAACTTAGAAGGAAGAACAAATAGCTAACTTAAAAAGCAAAAGCTACCTGGAAGTACTCAAGCCAAATTTGGAGTCCTGGACATCCTGATTTGGCATTTGACAACTTTGCCCAAGGCACAAGGTGGGGTGGAAATAGATGATCCTTAAGGTCCTTTCCAAGTCAACCCATTCCATGATTCTATGAATAATACACAATTCTAAGAGTATGCTGAATTTCTGTAGCATATGTTATATTGATAAACCAAAGTATTTAGAAGAGCACAGATTTGTATGAAAAACAAAAATTGTGCTTTCATGGTTTTATTGGTATTCCATATCATGACATCATGTTGCAAGCTATTAGTGTTGGAATATGGTACCTGGGAAGTGCAGTTCCTGATCCTAACTTCCAGCAGTCTCAGCTATTCTTACATGAGTTCTGGCTCCCTGAGAGGAAGATACACTGAGAAGGTACTGACTACAATTCCCTGAAGTCTCTGGTACTCCCCACATGATTTCCAGTTCCAGGCAAAAGGGGTGGAATGCACAGCAATGGGAGAGATTGGTCTGCTCTGTTTCCGAGTAGAATGGTGAGTGGCATGGTCAAAAATTCTTTCTCTTCCATCTGTTTGATTTATTACCCACAGCTCCCTTTCTATACCATTATCTTACATTCTTTAACCACTTGTAGTAAATTAGTTCTCTCTCCCTATCTGAGTTCAGCCATCTCCATTCCTTTCCCAGGAATGGAAAATGGGGAAAATAGAATAGAAAAATGAAACTGGGGAGGGGTGTGGGAAAGGCCCCTGTTGCTTGTGATAACATCAATGAAACCATGACAATTGCCTTCATAACAGAAAGCAATAATAATACAGATTTTAACAGTTACATGCAATTGTATGCTTGTATTAATGAACACACACACAAAAAAATTCTTTGGAGCAGCTAAAGAAAAGAACAGCATTAGAAAGACAATATCAAATGGCTTTATGGTTTCTCTTTAATGAATGCTTTAGGAAGTTCTCTATCCGGAGTTTCAATAAAAGAAAAATATGTGTGTATCTACATGTCCAGTTTTGATAAGAGAAAAAATTATGCAACTGTGTGTATATGTGAGGTTGTTTTTTTTTTTTTTTTCGGCAGTAGCAGTTATATTTTAAAATGTACGCACCCCTTCCATTACATTTTTATGGCTGTCATTGTTCTAGTTTTTAGGATGTAGCTTGTTAGACTGATTCTCAAGTAGTGAAATAACATTTTGCAAAGATTCAGCAATCTGTTTAAATATTTCATAGTCAAGTATTAAATGAGATGGACTCAAGACGAAAAGGAGAAGAAGGAGAAAAAGAAGAAGGAAAAGAAAATGAGAAAAAGAAGGAAGGGAAGAAGGAAAACAGGGAAAAGATAAAGGATTTAACAGTATTAACATTTGTTGGAAACTTTTTGTTATTACATAGAGTAAAAGTTTCAATGGATACAATTCCTCCTTTCATCATATGGTGATTTCATTGTACTCCAGTGAATAATTATCACATAGTTCTCAGGAAAGCAAAAATAATTTTATTGTCAAAATAATTCTCTCTGAAAAAAGCTCTAATATTATTTAAAAAAAATCAAAATCAAATCAAATAAAAACCTATATTAGCTATTAATCGCAATACTGCATAAGGTGTTTTTGCTCACAAGAATTTTTCTAGAGCTTTTCACTGCCTCTATACCAATAAACCATGTCAGGCAATACTGAAGAAAACATATGATATTCACCCCAAAACTGGCTTTATTTCATTCACTGTGGTTTATTCTACTCCAGTGTCATATTTTCTACAAGTAGGACTTGTTCTTTCTTACCAATCATGTTTAGTGTGGTTTTTTTTTGTTTTTTTTTTTCTTTTTGTACCGACTCTGTATTCAAAATTGTAAAAGACTGTTACTTCCAAAATGAGGATTTGATAGCTCTTTGATATTGGTATTGTACTAAAAGCTTAATTGTATTAATGGGAAACTTCATCTTCTCACTGAAGGAAAATCTCCATGTCTTTCTGAATTCAGATTGAAATTAAATATCCTTGAAAATATGTTTTCTTCTTTTTTTTTAACTCAATATGGATATAATTAGGTGAAAATAGTGTAATAGCTAAATTATATTAGCACTGTAAAGGTGCTACTACGAGTCTGCTGTATTCTACAGCCTGTCTACTATTATACCAGTTCCCTATAGTGCTTTCTTCTGACATATTTCTCATTATGCTCTCACAAACAATTCCCAGCATGACTCAAATCCTGCAGATACCTTAGAATGCACATAAAGTGAATGTTTCATAGACTATGACCAAATGCTTAAACTCACTAAGCTGTGTTAATTAACAATTAATGAATCAATTAAAGAATTAATTAAAATACATTTTTATTCATAAGTTTTGAATCATAGAATAATTCCTTTTGTTTGTAAAACCTTGTATCATTACAACAGACAACTAATTTCATTTTTTTTTAATGCTATTTATCAGATTTTATGATGACATGATAACTCCCACAAGGTTGTTTCTATTTCTTATTACTAAACAGTGTCTCATCTAAACAAAATATTAAAGCTATTTTCACCTGCAATATTCTTAGGGACTACTAAATTGCAATCAATTTAACTATGCACTGGATGTCACTATTGCTGTTTAATATGGGAAAGAAAGGAAGAAATAAATAAAATAAAATAAAATAAAATAAAATAAAGAAATTTGAAATATAACCAGAAATATGATGAAGAAGAGCCTAACTGAATAATTCTGAACAGGTAGAAGCTGTCTTCATGTTAGGAAGAACATGCTGACATTAAAGAAACAGCTTTTTGTTAAGTTTTTGATTTTTATTCAGCACAAATGTACTAGTAAAACAAACAAACAAATGAACAAACAAACACTAAATGGACATCATAGGAATCTGTCACCGGTCTTTTTACATGGTAATTAACATTCCACATTCTTTTTAATCAGAATGATGAATAGTACACAGTATGAGTGATAGCATGGTTAATTTTGTAGATGGCTTTTCAAAAAATGCCTTGATTTAAGTTACTCCAAAATCAACAAAATGACTTTAAAGGAGCTGTTTATACTGAAATCAGGATTTTATTGTTTAATGAGTTTGGAAAGGGATTTTAACAAGACAATGAAGATCATAAATATAACTGCATAAATAAAAGTCTACACACTAACCAGAATTGTCTACCCCTTACTGTCACTTTGAAGCAAGTTTTATCAAAGGCTGAATTTAAACAACTGGATTTCAGAGTCAGGTGCTATCCCTTTGAGGTCTATTGGAAATATTGCTTTGCCTATGGCTTCAAGCCTCCCTGCAGAATAAAACTCAGTTATTAGCATAAATGCAATCCCAAAGGGACAAAACCCCATTTTACCATGAACACTTTCCAATCTGTCCTGCTCCAAAACCAAATACTATTTAAGACAGTATGCTAGAAGAAGTAAATCCTTAGAAATATTCACAACGAATGAAAATTCCTTACTGTACAGGAAAATATTATTCTGTTGTATTTCTTATAACCTTATTCAGCTGTCCTCATGACAAATCTATCCAAACATCTAAGCAGAAGAGCTGAAAAGTATGAAAAATTGATTATTTTTTCCTTTTTTAAAGTTCTTGCTTGAACAACACAGACCACCTTGCTCTCCCCCCTAATCTGCCCTCCCCCCCCAAAAAAAACAAAAAAACCTAACATTGAAGCATCAAAAATCATTACAGAATTGACAGTTTGCACTTAAAATTCTTCATTTTAAAAATGAGCTCATTTCACCAGATGGTAACCTGAAACAAACAACAAGCATACAGATCCACTATCAAATTGATGTGGATGGGACAGAGCAAATAAATAATTTGGTTTTCTAAATATCTCAGAAATACTTAATCTCTTCCCTGGAGATGTTAAGTATGTCAGAAGTGAAACATTTCCATCAAGAATATTTCAATAACAGTTCATTATTGCATCTCTAGAGAGGAAGAAAAAGAAGGGAAAAAAAAAGAAAAAAAGAAAAAAAAAAAAAGGATGGATGGAGAGCAGCAGCAATCAGTCTAAAGCTTTTATCACTCCAGTAATGCTGATTACTATTACTCCTGGTCTCAGTCAAAAGTTAGTAATGAGCTACAGACATCCCTTTAGATGTCTAGATCAAATATTTTGGCAACATAGAAATTTATATAAAATATATTTCAGATACTTCACACTAACCTGTGAAGGCAGTCACAAAGAAAAGGGAATGTTATTTTTTAAGAAAAATGGTAGTAATGGATACACTTAATACAAAGATGATCTCTGTTATCAAAATTGTTCTCCAAAGATATAAGACTGCTAAACTACAGTGTCTAAAAGTGTCTCCTGAATTTATTAGAAATGCATGAGTTTAAAGAAATGGGGAAGGAAAGAGGGGCAGAAGAGAGATATAAATCACTCAGTGCTTCCTGGAGAACAAAAGAAATGAGATTAATATTAAAAGACATCAAACTTCACAAGCAAATAATTTTCTCTTGTAAAAATCTTCTTCCACGAAGGAGGTGGTGACTCCTTCGTGATGATCTGCTATACATAGTCAAGGAACAGAAGTTTCCAAGATGCATAACAGGCAAGACAGGAGACCTCACGGAAAAGGGAAATGAATGAGCAGAGCTATAGCAGAAATGTGGATGGCACTGAGAGCTATAGCGGACATGCTTGGGTATCAAAACCTTCATTTCTCGTACACATTGATTTAAAGCTGTGTGAAGCCTGATACAGTGCAAAAAGCTTTTGAAAGTTACTGGCAGGCATCTGGAGAGGGTGTCCCTTTCTTTGAGTCTTTAATTTGCATTCACTTTTACACTTAGTACCTCAATGCTCCTCTGGGTTTTTGGGAATGGTTTTCTGACTGACAGATGGGTGCTGAGATAGGTCTGGGATCAGTCAGGGTAAGATGTTATTTGCAGCAGACACAAAAGTTCAAATTGAAGTTCAGGTCTATATTCTTCGTTTATCAGAAATTCCACCTTGGGTGAAAAAAAGCCTTTACAAAGAAATTTTCTATGCAATTATCATGATTATACAAAATATTGTTTCTAGAGAAATAAATTCCATCATAAAATCCCAAACAAATGTTTCTATAGAGGCCTGGCTGTTAATCTTTTCTATCAGTGAATCACTGTTTATAATAATATTTTGATACTTGATATTTTGGTATCTCTTCAAATAATGCAATGGGTTTATCTTTTGGGCTATAGTAATTCTGTATGATGATTCTCTTATATTGCTAAGAATCATACCAACCTACTTGCTGATATTTTCTATTTTACATTTAGAGCTGAATATCAAGATTTATGAGGAGACCAATAATAGCTCTATATGCTCTGCAAACCTGAGATGACTGAGTCGCTCTCAATTTACTCTGACAGCAAGATTTATACCAGAAAGAATGAACCAATAATTTTTATTTTTTTTTCTTTCATGTTTCAGTACATACTTTCTTCTCTAAGTTGGGACTGCCATTTTTATTTGCACATGTCAACAAAAGCAGAATTATGACAAACTTCTAATATCTTTCATTCTTTCTCTACTGTAGATGCTTGTAAATATTTCCTGAAGTCTTTTTTTTTTTTTTTCCCCTCCATTTTTTTAAAACAGAAATAAAATGTTTATTAAAAAATCTTATTCTGTGCATGTCTACATGGCTCTAGTATCTGTGTGCAGACTGGATGGAATAACACAGGTTTTTGAAAAAAAAAAAAAAAAGTGAAATACAAGCCTACTTTTCATTTATTTAGTGCCTTAGTGCAATAATATTTGCCAAAAAAAGAATATATATATATATACAAATGAACTGAAAACAGACAATATACTTACCCTTGTTGATTGTATGTATCAAAGCTATCATACTTTTTATTTTCAAATGAAAATTAAACAACTGTATTTGCAGTGATTCCCACTACTGACATTAGCATTCTTTCCTTAAAATTATAACATCCTGTTTGTTTATAAAACTTCAGGGATTGAATGCTGACAGCTAGTCAAGTGAATTATTTATTATAGGCATGTGCAACTGCATATATTTTTCAATTTTATCACAGAATCTGAATCAATCTGCTGAAGACCTAGTCCCTTTGGATTTCCACATAACTCTTGTAAAGAAAAAATCAAGAAATGGAGAGCTTGTGCCTGTGCTCTCCAGTGCTGCTGTTTCACACCGCAGAACTAAGTGCACCCTCAGCACTTCTGCAGACGACACCAAGCTGAGTGGTGCAGTTTATACAATAGAATGGAAGGATGTCATACAGAGAGACCTGAAAAAATTTGAGAAGTGAGTACACAAGAACTTAATGAGGTTTAACAAGTGCAAGGTAGTACCCTGGGTGGGGGCAATCACATATATGTGTACTTCTCTGGGAGAAAGACTGCTCTCTAGCCCTCTAGAGAAGGACTTGGGGGTCCAGGTGAAAAAAAAAAGAAGCTGGACATGAACCAGTAGTGTGCTCTTGCAGCCCAGAAAGCCAACAGTATCCTGGGCTGCATCAGAAGAGGGGTGCACATTAGAGAGATAGAGAGGTGATTGTCCCACTTGTGAGGCCTCATCTGAAGTATTCTATCAAGGTATGGGGCATCCACCACAAGAAAGATGTCGAGCTTCTGGAGCGGGTCCAGAGGAGAGCCTGGAGAAGAGAAGGCTCTAAATAGACCTCACTCCAGTACTTAAAATGAGCTTACAAGCTGGAGGGAGACAGACTTTTTACACAGTCTCAAAGTGAAAGGACAAAGTGAAATAATTTTTGAACTAAAAGAGGGGAGACTTAGATTAGATGTCACAGAGAAATTTTTTACTCAGGGTGGTGAGGAGCAGGCACAGCCTGCCCAGAGTTGTGTCCTGGTGGTTTTCAAGGCCAGGCTGCATGGGCCCTGGGCAGCCTGGTCTAGAGTCTGATAAAGTGGGTGGCACTGCTGAGTATGGCAAGGGGGTTAGAACTAGTTGATCCAACCCAAGTCATTCTGTGATCCCATGAAAATATAAAGGCAGACAGGCCATGTCTACAGCCAAAGATGCTGATAGTATAGTTCACATACTTGAAATAAAGTACTTGCAATGCAGCAACAGTTTCATGTGGTGCTGGCAAGAAGACTGGACAAAAGATGAATAATTTTTAACTTCATTTGACAGTTACAGTGTCAGGTGCTCAAGTTAGAGAGCTCTCACAGTTTCTTGTAGTATCAGAATAGTTTCCCTTTATTGTGTTCAACATACATCTTACATACTATTCACTTACAAACGAGAAATCCCTGTTCCTCTAACAGTTCCTCTAATGAGTTAATTGGCCCTAGCTTCTCCCAGACAACAGTGATAAAGGATGGAAGGTTTCTTAAGCACAAGAAGATTAACAATGTATGCAAAAAGAATCTCCTGTTTACCCTTAGAAGCAAACAGACACCGTTTGCTCTCTGTCTTACACTCCAGCCTCCCAGGATTTCACACTGTTAGGGTCTGTCAAGGAGTCTGATAAGCTCTTTGGTGACCCACTCACAGTTATATCTTTCTTCACATAACAGGTTTGCACCAAGCAAATGTTTGGGTAGCAAACTTTATGCTGTATGTTAGGTCTGTAAAGGTTAAAAAAGAAGTGTACATGTTTGTAGCACTCATCTTAGTTTTTACAGCCATTTGAATGTGAATTTGAATGAGGCAGAAAGCAGAGAGAGGGACTTAATACTTCCTGTGTGTGAAGTTGCCTGGGTGATGCCAATGTCTGTGTTCATACCTGTTATCAATAAAGGTGCTTTTTTTTCTGTTGGTCACTAATTATGTGTTTTCCATTATCAGAGTGTCTGACATAGAACAGAGCAGAGGTCCTTTAAAAAATACATTACATTGCTGTACAAAGAAGATCTGTTTCTTAAACATATAGGCAGTGGAGTAAAACAGAGGTTGCATAAGCATCTGTCTTCCTGGCATTTCCCAGAGCCCAAACTTTTCACATTTAAGCTTGAAACAACATTCACAGCATGCAACCATACACATGCAATACACATGTGCACACACAGACACATGCATATATATAAAAAATAAATAAAAAAGAATAATCAAAATCAGACATAAAAGAAAACAATAACTCCCCTCCCCCCC
>JAPSGF010000034.1:5947722-5967763 GCA_035772895.1 Perdix hodgsoniae
CCCCCCCCCCCCCCCCCCTTTTAATTGAATAAATAAATAATTTATATGATGAAAGCATTTTGCATTATACTTTCTCTGTTACTTGTTCTCTCCTGGTATTTCAGAAAATCTAGCTCAGAAGACCAGGCACTGCTAGAGTGGATTACGAATTCTATTCTGCAGTATTTTCCCACAGCCAGAATAGAAGTCAAAAAGAAAAATTTTCATGGCAAGATGGTCACTAAGCAGATGAAATTTTCATTATAATATCCAGCAAATTGCATTTCAACCTTAGGGCATTCATGTTCATGTCTCTGAACAGTAGACAATCTCTGAATTTTGATGGGAAGAGAACCCTTGGTATCCTTGAGGAGCTACAAACATTGTCAAAAGCCAAAAAACTGTTCAGATGCAAAAAAAAAAAAAAGTTTTTTCTTAAATTACAGACACAGATACAAAATACTGAAAACTTAGTTAAAGATTTAGAATAATGTCAAGCATCAAATACCTTCTGAATGTGTCTCGTCACTGCCACTCTGTGGAGCATAGAGCTGAGCATTAAACTTGGTCATGAAATTAATCTTTACAAATTTTTTTACATAATTTAATATGTTGTCAGGTTTTCAACATAACAGAAACAGAGTTAACATAATAATCCAAAACAAAATTATTTGCAACAGCAAGGCATGTTTTTGCTGCTATGAACTGACTGAGTTAGCAGTTGATTTATACCAAAGTGGACAAATTATTACAGTGTTAGTCATAACGCATTGAGTTTTAGTGGTATTAGTAGTACATTCATGATGCAAATCTTGGAGGTAAACAGTGATTTCCTGAAAAACATTTAACTTCTTGTCAAATTAAAGCTATAAGTAATGAGTAAATGATATTACTTCTAATTTTGGGAAGAATAACAAGTAAGCGAACACTTAGCAGCAGATGAAGCATGCTTTGTACTTTATGAATTACACTGCTAAAATATGGCACAAATCATTAAAATACTACAGTAATTATATGAACATAAGATGACCCTTGAAATTATCCAGGTGCCAAAATAAAAAACTGGAAAAGAGAAATGCATAGATATGGATAAATGGAAAGATATGGATTTGATTGGTTTGAGTGACTGTTCAACGGTTGAGGAACTGGTTGCAAGATCATACCCAGAGAATTGTGGTCAATACCTCAATGTCCAGATGGAGATCAGCAATGAGTAGTGTCCCCCAGGGTTCAGTGCTGGAATGGATGCTCTTTAATATCTTCATCATTGGCACTGTCAGTAGGATCATGTGAACCCTCAGCAAGTTTGTGAATGACACCAAGCCATGGGGTGCAGCCAACACATTTGAGGGATATGATGCCATTCAGAGAGACCTAGACAGGCTTGAGCAGTGGGCACAGGAGAATCTTGTGAGGTTCAACAAAGCCTTCACAGGTCTTGCACCTGTGTCAGGGCAAGCCTCACTCACAATACAATCTGGAGGACAAAAGAATAGAGCGTAGCCTTGCCAAAAAGGACTTGGGAATACCTGTTGGTGGCAAGCTGGACATGAGCCAGCAGTGTGCCCTCACAGCCCAAAAAGCCAACTGTATCCTCAGCTGTATAAAAAGAAACATGGTCAGCTCAAGGGAAGTGATCCTGCTCCTCTACTCTGCACTGGTGAGACCTCACCTGTGTTGTTCTTTGTCCAATGTTCTCTGTCCAGGTGTGGAGTTCTCAGTATAGGTGGAGTGAAACGGCCCTGTTGGAGCACTTCGAGAGAAGGGCCACAAAAATGATCCAAAGGATGGAACACCTCTCCTAAAAGGGCAAGGTGAGAAAGCTGGGGCTCTTCAGCCTGGGGAAGAGAAAGAACAGTTTCAGGAGACCTTAGAGTAGCCTTTCAGTATTTAAGGGGAGGCTATAAGAAGAAAAGGCACAGAATCTTAAGCAGGACCTTTTGTGATAGGACAAAGCATATAGTTTCATACTAAAAGTGGGGAGACTTAGATTGTATATAAGGAAAATGTTTTTTATAACTGGGGTAGCAAAGCATGGGAACAGGTTGCCCAGAGAGGTGGTAGATGCCCTGTCCCTGGAGACACTCAGGTTAAGCTGTACAGGGCTCTGAGAAATCTGATCTAGCTGTATGTGACTCTACAGGGGAGTTGGACTACATCACCTTTAAAGGTACCTTCCAACTCAATTGATTCTATGACTTTATGAAAAATACTGTGTTAATGCTTGAGTGCACAAGTTGAGAAGCTTGTATTTTGACTTTTTGTTTAAGAAAGCATCCAACAAGTTGTGACTTAGGGACAGCTGTCTGAATTCACGCTTTTCACTTTTGGTCTAGTTCCTCATGCAGTCTTTCAGTTTTTCTTTCCTGAATCATGCTCTTGGAATTGCTATTCAAAGAGAATAAAGTGCTCCTAAAGCTTGCCTAACAGCTGATACTGAGCCATTTCTTGAGTTTTTTAACTGCAGGAAATCAATCCCCTCCCCTTACCCACCTCAAAACCACCTTCACTACCTGGCAGTTAAAAGCAGCCTATTTATTCTCTTCTTTTGTTTATTATATATACCACTGGTGAGCTGGCAAGCTTCACACTTTCTGAAGTTTGCATCTGTTTTTAATTTCACTCCCATTTACACTTACATCTGTTAAATTCATGCAATTTCATTTCTGTATTGTTGAGCTCCTCCATTCTTATTCTGAAATAATTTAACCTCATGTATTCGATGTTTAGTTGTCCCTAAATACTGTTTTCTTCAAGAAATTTTTAAAACCTTCTATGATTGCAATTAAAAGAAAATTAAAAACAAACAAACAAACAAACAAACCACATTTATTCAACTTGGAATTAAATCAGCAGTGAATATAAGCAAAATTAGACTAAATCTAATATTTAACTTTCAAAGTTGCAATAAACCAGCGAGTCAGTATTCAATTTTATGCTATTAATCTACTAGCATTACAATCATTGCTTATTAAAAATTCTGACACTCCCAAAGTAATGCATCCTATTTATTTCCATGGAAACTACATTAGATACAAAGGGCATAATAACACTATTTGATAAAGCAAGTTTTCAGCTACAGTTACTCAGTTACTGAGCTTTTTCTGTTTTTCAGATATTTTATCCTCTTATCTGTGTAGTACTTCCTACTGCAGCCATTCCCTTTTTTGTTAACTTGCAAAACAAATATGACTATGAAAGAAGATTAAAGCATATGGAATTTTGATTTCTATCACAAAGAAAAAAATATTATCACAAATCTATGGTAAAGTCCAAGAAAAATTGTTGTGCAAGAGAAAATGGATAAGAATGACTGCAGAAAAATTTCTGCCTTTGATTGATTCCTCAATCTAAACAAACACTGAATCTGGACAAAAGACTTTATTTCAAAGAAAGTTGAATATCTACTTGTGAATGTGTGTAAACACCTTGTTTTAGAGTAGTCCCTTAGATTCTCCAGTTTATCTATTAGGTACCTAAAAATGGCATAAAATGGGCTCTGACACTCTATCTTGCTTCCTTTTGCCAACTTTTAAAATTCATGATGGGATAAATTATGATACTACATAGGAATATTTCATTTCTTCCAATTCAGCTCTCTATTAGAAAATAAAAACAAATTTTCTACACTGACTATGAAAGAAGTTCTTACGTCAGTTCTATGTAAAATAATCTGATTCCCTAACCACTGCTTTGAACTAAGATGTTAGTGTGCTTATAATTTAGTTCATACAATAGTTGGTCTGAATTAACATAAGTGTAAGAATCACAAATCCTGGGTGCGTGAAAAAGAGCATGATCAGAAGGTCAAGGGAGGTTACAAATTTCCACTCTGTTCTTACCTGGTGAAGCTTCATATGGAGTACTATGTTCAGTTTTGAACTTCCCAGTTCAAGACAGGAATTCCCTAGAGAGAGTCCAGCAGAGATCCTTAAAGATGATAATCCATAAAGAGGATGACCCCCAAGGGAGGAGATTCTGCCCCTCTACTCTACTCCCATGAGACACCACCTGGAGTATTGCGGCCAGTTCTGGAGACCCCAGCACAAGAAGGACATGGAGTTGTTGGAGCTGGTCCAGAGAATAAAAGATGATCAAAGAAAAGGCTGGAGAACCTCCCCTACAAGAACAGGCTGAGAGAGCTGGGGCTTTTCAGCCTGGAGAAGAGAAGGCTTTGAGGAGTTGTTATAGTGGCTTTCCAGTACCTGAAGAGAGCCTACAGGAAAGCTGGGGAGGGACTTTTTGGAAGGACATATAGGATGAGGGGAGACTTAGACTAGAAATCAGGAAAAAATTCTTCACTGTGATAGTAGAGAGACACTGGAACAGGTTGCCCAGTGAGGCTGTGGATACTCCCTCCCTGTAAGCATTCAAAGACTTTGAGCAACCTGGTCCAGGGGGAGGTTTCCCCGCCTTTAGCAAGAGGGTTGGAACTAGAAGATCTTAAAGGTCCCTTCCAACCCAAAACATTCTGTGATTCTACGATTCTGTAATGAGGTGCCTGGGGCATCTCTCTTATGAGGAAATGCTGTGAGATCTGGGACTATTCAACCTAGGGATGAGAGGGGATATCATCAATGTTTATAAATATTTAACAGGCGAGTGTCAATTGGATGGGCCTTGGTTTCTTTTTGTGGTGTCCAGTGACAGAACACGGGGCAAAGGAAACAAATAGGAATGCAGAAAATTATATACTAACATGAACAAACATTAATCAGAAACACAACTCCCTTTTGTTTGTTTGTTTGTTTGTTTGTTTGTTTGTTTTTACCTTGGCCATTTAACAGATTTAATTTTTTTATATCTAAACAAAAGAATGTGCAGGCTAATTATAAGCATCATTAAATAATACTAAAATATTTTAGAGATTATTTTAATTTATTTAGCTTCTACTCATACATATGTCAGCAGTATAAGTAGACAGCATACTTCCTGAATCAAAATAATATTTTGACATAATTTGTCTTACTTGTCTAACCACTGTGCAGTTGACACAATTTTTTGCACGCAGAATAACACTGTTTTTCATTATCTTTGAGCGTCAACTAAAGTTATGAAATATATTTAACATAAATATTTTAAAATTATTTTGTTTGCTTGCAGCAAACTTTTTTTAAGCCTAGTTTTGCAGTGTGCAACTATTTCTAGTTTGTTTTTGACTCTTCAGTTTTCAGTAACATGTTTGAAAATTGTATGAGCTTTTTCCATTCATTAACATAAGAAAATTGTATAACCCTGACAAGTGAAACCTATCAAAACCATGGAGTTAGAAAATATGAGTGAATATGTATTGACTGTAGAATAGCAAAAATGATGCTGTTAAAATTCTGCAAGTCCTTGCAGAAAAATAATGGCATAGTCTGATTCAACTCACCCCCACACCAGTCTTCCATAGAATTCATTATAGAATGCAAACAGCTATGAGTGTTACCAATTTTTTATACTTTTTTTTTTCTCATATATATACACCCTGTGTATATTTATTTGTATTGCTACTTCTTTCTGTACTTGCTGTTAAAAAAGTGAAGCAAAACCTAGGGCATCTGCACTACTAGGATTGTGTAACGGAATTCTGTAGTTCACCATTACTTCTACAAATGTGTCTAGAAGATAAATTAATCCAATTACACACTGCTTTTCTACAGCTGCCCTCCATTTTGGTTTCAAATCTGCATGTAAATCAACAGTGTATAACGGCTTCAGAGCAGCCTCTGTCACAACCCCTTTGTATGCTTGGGCGAAGCCACTGATTCAAAGGCTGTTGAAGTCAATGGAAAGACCACTTGATACATGCTCAGGCTATTAGATAACTGGAATAAAATGAAGGAATCACAAACATATGTATTGGTCAAATATTCCATTAGAAAAATGCATGATAAATTATTCAGAAAATATGATTGAACTTTGGGTTAGTTTTTACAGAGACTAGATGGACAAGAGTAGACCATCCATAAAAGCTGGAATAATATTGAAAATGAGTTATATCAATTGAATTCTACACATCTTCACAAATTATTGGACTGAATTTTCAGAACCAGCGAATCACTGCAACATTTTTATAAACAGGGTATTATGTTTTTTCATATATATTTTCAGTGAGTATTATTCACAGAAAATATTACTTGAAATATTTTGCACAGGAGTTGGAATGAAACTTGGACAAATACATGTTTAATTTACTAGATCAGAAGCACAAAATGATTGAATCACAGACATATATTGGAAACATTTTGTAGAAATGTACATAATACATTATTTAGAATATGTGACTGAACTTGGTTAATGTCCAACCTCATACTCTACAGAAAGCATGAACATGCAAACAGAAATAAATTTGATCTACATAATGTTGAAAATTTAAATTCCACAATACTTATAATTATGTGTATTCTATTAAATAAAAAATAAATTAAAAGCAAAGATGATACAAAATTCCCAACCAAACTGCTTGCTAAAACAATAGATTCTGAGTCTAGCAACTTGAACTCCTGTTTACTATGACCCATATGACTTCTTCCATCATCTCTTGCATGGAATTCATATTTATTTATTTATTTATTTATTTATTCATTCATTCATTCATTCATTCATTCATTCATTCATTTTAAGCCAAGAGAAGCATAATTTTTGCTATCAAATGTCTTTTCTTCTGGTTTTGAACACTCAGCAGTCCCTAGGATGTTACCATTCTCCTTCCATACAAACAAAAGAAATAACTTTCTTACCAGGAGGGATGAGCACTAGAACAAGCTACCCAAAGCAGTTGTGGAGTCTCCTATCCTGAAGATATTGAAAACATCTGGATACTTCCTACGTAACCTACTGCAACCAACCTGCTTTAGTGAAAGAGTGAACTATGTGATCACCAGAGGAACCTTCCAACCCTTATGATTCTGTAAAAGCACTATATTGAAAATGTTTAACATCACTGAGATCATTATACTTTGTTACCTTTTATATCATTTTTGCTTTGTGTTATTTTTTATTTTTCCTCCCCTCTCCTTGACTTTTTCTCCTTTTTAGACAGACTGCAATAGGGACACTATCTCCTGATTTTTATCTGATGATAAATATTATTCCAAAGCCAGTATAAAATTTAAATATACATAGTAACACTGTATTTTATAATATCATTAATTAGATTATTATTATTTTTGTTTTCTAATACTTCCATTTACTTTCCATTTCAAAGTCATTTTGCTGTAAAATGTTGTAAAGCATTATAATTATGACTGGTTTATTGTATCAGAAGATTTTTTGTAATAATTATAATTATTATACAGTTAATACTAACAATACATCAAAGGATGAAATAACTTGGTTTGCTATGTCGTCACCAATTACACTCCTAGTATACACGCTATTTTGCTCCCAGGCTCTAGTCTGGAGTAACAACTACAAGTCTCTCAGCCAGGAAACCTGTACACAAAAGGATAATATTCTCAAAAGTCTGCAACCTAAAGGCAGTATAAGAAGGAACTGTGATAGATTTCACTTTCTCTGCACAAACCAATATTGACATGAAAGTCACAAGAGAAATGACTTCTGGTTTGGGGTTGCTACCAAAATATGTACTGAGCAGAATGTTGCAAATGCCGAGGAAACATCCACTTATATCTCCAGAATCAGGAATTACCTTTCAGTTAATGCCACGTACATATAGTTTCATTGTCTAGGGGCACTTGGTCAAAATAGAGTCCTGAAAGAGTCATCATGTCTAGGTAAGAAATTAATATCCTCACAGAGAAAAAAAAGTGCAAACTGACATTTTACTATCCAAGTATGCCCATCATCAGGTCAAGCAGGCACACTGTATATTTATTTTTTCTAGGACAGCTTGTCTTTCACATTCAGATCAGAATGACTGATATTGTCATCTATGGACCAGTTGGTTAAATTCAATCTTCAGATCAGGAAAGTAGTTGATATTTGTGAGGATTTCATATTTTAATTTAGAGTTGCATAGATTTATGATTTTTTGAATTTTCTTTTCCTTTCCTAGGTTGCCAGTGCATCCCCCTGCCAGAGAGTGAGAAATGATATTAAGATGGAAGCAGACACAAAAGTCAGTAGCATGAATACATGAATACTGAGAGCATATACGACCAAAGGACATGTATCTAATGGTGGCCTTCTCTCTTTTTTCCAGCATTTGTGTTTCCCTCTGAATTCTCCTTTGCTTAATATTTGGCTGCAGAAATTCAGCTGTATAAAAGTGGGACAGAACTCTCATTTTGGGAGACAAGCGATAACCCCCCCCCCCCAAAAAAAAAAAAAAACAAAAAAAACAACAAAAAAACAGAACAAACATACAAACATACAAAAATAAAAACATACAAATAAACAAACAAAACAAACGTAATCATTTAGTTGGAAGGGATCCCTGGAGTTCAAGCCCCACTTCAGTAAAAAAAATCTCCTTTCACTTATAAACACCAAAGAACATTTTGGCTTCAGTGTCTTTCTCTAAAGCTCATAATAGTCACAGCAATCATACAAAGACCTTAAAATCACATATCTGACTTTGTCCTCTTTGAGCACAACTGTTCCTCAGTGGCCATCTCCCAGTTTCAGGCCTTTGGAGTGTGCTGATGTGTAACATCCCCCATACTGACTTTAATGTTTATAGCTATCTGAGGTGCTGCTGACAACACATAAGAAACATGCAGATTTCTTCTCCTTAGAAGCTCTTCCTTCAGTGTCTGCGAGTCAAATGTGTGATCTGCAGCCCCTAAGTAGCTATACACCTCATTCTTGCATATACATGAGCTCTTCTCCCAGTGTTTATTAGCTTTCCTGATGCTGTATACTTAGGACTTCTAGTTGTGACTTCAAATGTAGATTTCTTATTAACCACCACCTAAGCACTGTATGGCACAGCCCTTAGTCAAAGCTCCTCTTTGAAAAGAGCTACATAGTTGAACTTGAAATCGCTGGCCATTTGTGAGCAAAGTTTTTTGGAATGCAGAAAACACCTGCTTCATAACAGTCATGTCATCTCTATTACACATAATCTAGAAATACACAGATGTTGGATTTACCAATATTTAAGTGATTCATCCTGAGATTAGCAGGATTTATAAAAAAGATTTTGCTTGTTTTTCTCCATCTGTTGTCACTGTAAACTGCTGGACTGTAGCATGTAGAACTAGGTGGCTTGCTTGTATTCATTTTCAAATACCTCCTGCCCACAGAATGACAAAACAACTTTGAAAATGGAAGTAAATTGAGATACCAGTATTGCAGTATTTCATTTGAGTTATCGGCCAAGCACAAATACAGACTGGGTGGAGAATGGCTGGAAAGCATCCCTGAGGAGAAAGATTTACAGGTGTCAGCTGATGAATGGTCAATGCGAGCTGGCAATGTGTGCTTGCAGCCCTGAAGGCCAATAGTATCCTGGGTTGCATCAAGAGAAGCGTAACCAACAGGTAAAGGCCTTTAACTCTCCCAGAGGAGATCCTGCTCTTCTGCTCAACTTTCATCAGATGCCATCTGGAGTATTGTGTGCAGTTCTGGAGCCCCTAACACAAGAAGGACATGGAGTTGTTGGAACAACTATTCATTTAACTAACTCTTCTTTAACGTTCTGTATATATTAAATATTCTGTTACTATTCAGTGTCTGTTATTGAATTCAGAACTGCTACTATAATTACAAATTTACAATATTAGGAAATGTGACAGAAAGTTAAGAAGAGAAAATGCCACAATTTTCACACTGCTAAGACTACTCTAATGAATACATCCTCTTGTATTTTTTACCGTACTGTGAATTCACCTTTTTCATATTATGTTGTATTTACAGACTACAGAAAAAAAGAAAATGTAAGGTTGATATATGTGCTATTTCAACCATTTGGCAGATAGAATTTACCATATAATTTCATTTGCTATGACTATTACCAACACTATCAGAATGTATTGCTATACATTAGACATTCTGAAATTATCAAGTTGCTTTTACATACCTGATAATCTTCTGTATAAAACATAATATTGTTAGTTATGTGTGTTTTTCTTTTTAAACTATGAAAACATAAAATTATAATTATACTTTTTTATCATTAATATTTATTATTCTGAGCTTAAATAAGAAAGGCATCTTTTTTCCTTTCTGATCTGAAAGAATCATACTTTTCTGTAGTTTTCTCTTCCTCAGATGATGCAGTGAGAGCTGTTTGTCATCCCATGCCATGCTGGCACCTAATACACATTCCATTAAAGAGTTAAGAACATAATTTAATCTGACTTTCAAGGAGGAAGTGCACTGATCCATCTGGAGTTGGTATATTTTTTTATTTAGTTAGTGTAGAGTCCTAAAATTGAAGAAAGATGATTTCTTTCTTTCTTTCTTTCTTTGCCAATGTTTAAGTTTTTACTGACAAACAAAAACAACACTGCTTTTAGTGGTAAAAGAATGAAAGACATTCAAAGTCTTCATCTGGTCTCTCGTTTCTAAATAACCGTCTGATGTGATGGATAAAGAGAAATGTAAAAAAAACGTCTGTCAAAGCTGAATGTAAAACAAGGGAAAGAAATTCAAAATTTACATATCTTTAGAAATATTTTCTATATTATTTCATGGATACGATTTCCAAGGTAGCCTAAAAGTTATTGATTGACATTGAAATTAACAGGCACGGAATGGAGGCATCTTGAAAATTCTAGGGTAGCTCTTGTCAGATATTGTAAGTATACAGATACTTGACATCAACTATATCATTTGTCATTCTTCACTACAGGTAGGCAGCAAGCACAAGATCAGTTACAGTATTTTTTGCTATGAATTTCTAAGTATATTTTCAGTGTGCATCTGTAAGGCTTTTCCTTACAATTACAAAAGAATGTCATGCAAGCAGAACTTTTTATTGACTTATACTATACAAATAATATTTGTATTAAAAGCAGAAACTCAGAGTAGTTAGTAGCAATACCGGCAACAGTAACACTGACAAGTGTAATACACATCATGAAAACACTATGGAAATTGACCGAAGGTGTATGGAAAAAATACCTTGGGCTTGCCTAGCTTAGTCAATCAAAAATTGGCAAAATCAGACTCTGTATGTGAGTGAGCTAAGCTGTATTCAATCACTGAATAATCTCAACAGCACAGAATCATTAAGGTTGGAAAAGACCTCTAAGATTATCTAGTCCAACAACCCACCTACCAGCAATGTAGCCCATTAAATCACGTTCGTTAGTATCACACCTATGTTTCTTGAATACTTCTAGTGACAGTGACTCAACCAACTCCCTGGGCAGACTGTTCTAGCATCTGACCACTCTTTTGGAGAAGTTTTCCTAATATCTAACCTGAACCTTCTCTGGTGCAAGTTGAGGCCATCCCCTCTAGTCCTGTTGCTGTTATCTGGGAGAAGAGGCTGATTCCCATCTCTCCACAACTTCCTTTTAGGGAGTTCTAGGTCTTCCCTGAGCCTCCTTCTCTCCAAACTGAAGAATCACACTTTCCTCAGCTGCTCCTCATAAGACTTGTCCTCCAGACCACTCATCAGCTTCATTGGCCTTCTCTGGACATTCTCCAAGGCCTTGATGTCTTTCTTGCAGTGAGGGACACCAAATTGAAAAAAATACTCAAGGTGCAGCCTCACCAGAACTGAGCAAAGGAGGATGATCATTTTGCTGATTCTGCTAACTACACAGTTTCTGATACAAACCAGGATGCCACTGGTCTTTTTGGCTACCTGGGCATGTTGCTGGCTCATGTTCAGCCAAATGTTTACAGATACTCAGGTTCTTTTACTCTGTACAGCATTCCTCCCAGCTTGGTGTCATCTGCAAACTTACTGAGTGTGCACTCAATCCCCTCATCCAGATCATCAATAAAAAATAGTATCAGGAAAGGCTGCAGAATTGACTCCTGAGGAACACCACTCATGACCAGCACAGTGGCTAGAAGACTGTTTAGAGGAAATGGACATCAGGGTACTTATTGATGCTCAGCTGAACATGAGCCGACAGTGTGCCCAGGTAGCCAAGAAGGCCAATGGCATCCTGGCTTGCATCAGAAACAGTGTTGCCAGTAGGAGCAGGGAAGTAATTATTCCCCTGTACTCAGCTCTGGTGAGGCTGCACTTCGAGTACTGAGTTTTGGGCCCTTCACTGCAAGAAAGTCATTGAGGCCCTGGAGTGGGTTCAAAGAAGGGCAACAAAGCTGGTGAGGGGTCTGGAGCACAGGCCTTATGAGGAGTGGCTGAAGGAGCTGGGATTGTTCAGTCTGGAGAAGAGGAGGCTCAGGGGAGACCTTACTGCTCTCTATGACTACCTGAAGGGAGGTTGTAGTGATCTGAGGGTCAGCCTCTTCTCTCGTGTAACTGGTGATAGGACTAGAGGGAATGGCTTCAAGCTGCAACAGGGGAGATTCAGGCTGGCCGTTAGGAAATACTACTTCTCTGAAAGAGTGGTCAGGAACTGGAATGGGCTGCCCGGGGAGGTGGTGGAGTCATTGACCCTGGAGGTGTCCAAAGAACATTTAGATATTGTGTTGAGGGACATGGTTTAGTGAGAACTATTAGTGATGGGTGGATGGTTGGGTGGGGTGATCTTGTGGATCTTTTCCAAACTTGGTGATTTTATGATTCTATGACCAGTCACCAGCTGGATTTAACTCCATTCACTACCACTCTCTGGGCCTTGTCCTCCAACAGATTCTTTACCCAGCAAGTAGTGTACCTGTCCAAGCTATGGTCTTCCAGTTTCTCCAGAAGAATACTGTGAATGACATCATTAAAAGGCTTTGCTGATGTCTAGGTAGACTACATCACCAGCCTTTCCCTCATCCTCCGTCATAGAAGGAGATCAGGTTGGTCAGGTATGACCCATGCTAGCTGACCCTGATTCCCATGGTTGTTCTGAACACGTTGTGTAATATCTCTCAAGATGATCTGCACCATAACCTTTAACCTTCCCTGGCATCAAGGTCAGAATGACATGCATGTAATCCACCAGATCCTCCTTTCAATAAAGATGCATTTTCAAAGGGAAGTGGTAGGTGCTGAATTTTCCAGTGTTTCACTGAGATTCTCACATATGCTCAACTTGTTTTACTTTGTCAAGATGATGGAGGCTTGACACTTGGACTTCCTGCACATAACAATACTGATACTGAGCAAGAAACACTTCCAGATCCTGCAGTGGTAGTCTCTGAACTGGCATTACCAATAATAATATATATTATTAATAATAACTGCAAATAACTGCAAATGGTGATGCTTTTACAAATCTGTAAATCCACTAACTCCACACTTTTTCTTTGAATGCGAGCAGAAAACGGGGCTTGTTTCCATGCAGCTAAGGTCTTTCTGAGTTCTTTACTCCCTAGAAATTCCTCCCCTCCAAGAAACTGAGTGGAATGTCCTCTGGAAAGTTTCTAGATGCTGCTCATTTCAACCTCAAAGGAAAAGCCTCTCTGGACAAAGGCATGACTTTGGAGAAGCTGCTATTGATTTAGTCATATAAATGCTCACACGCCAGTGTCCAAGTTTGTCCTGGTACTGTTTATTTTACCAATCTGGACGAAGCCTCAGGATTTAATTCTGGAGTGTTTTAATTCTGGAGTGTGTTACACTTGTCACATTTAATTAGAGCTGATGAACATGAGCTTCTGTTATTACAGGTTTTTTGTTTGTTTGTTTGTTTGTTTTTTTGTATTGTTTCTGGACTTATTTGCATTTCTGCTAGTTTGCTTTCTTTTCTTTTCTTTTTTTTTTTTTTTTTTTTTTTTTCCTTTGCCTTTCTTCAGTGAGCTGGAATTCTGTGATTCTGTGATTTTCACATTTTGGCCATCTTAAAACTCATGCTGACGCAGTGAGTAGAAAATAGCTACCAGAGCTGTGTGTTGCATAACTATCCCTGTCAGCCTCTGCTTCTCAAAAGGTGAATCAGGAACCACCCGGAGGTGGTCTGTAAAGAGGAACTGATTTATGTAATGCTTCTTTGTTCTCATTTTTGTGCTTCAGAATTGTGTAGCACTATTCTATTTGCCTTTTTAAAAGTGAGTACTGTCTGGTAGCCATAGGAGTGCTATGCAATCACAATTCTCAATGAGTCCAAACAGTTATGAAAGAGACAGTGCTCTTTTTCCAGTCAGATACCATAGTAGAGAACAATTTAATATAACTGAAGACAAAAAGAGAGAATTAAAAACACACAGCTGCATATTAATATCTGAATAAAATAAGGTTCATATTTTAATACTAAAACTTAAGATTCTGGGAAAGAAAAAGGCATAATGTTCCTGTGCTGCATATGTGTAGAATTCAGACAGCATTTTTTTCTTGTACTTCAAGAATATCCAGTGTGGATAGAATGCTATAATCTCTAAGGAAGGTGGTGAAAGAAATGAGAGTGAAATTCAATTTGTTTCACGCCTATTTTTCAGCAATAAACTAAAAGCTGTCATGACTGGTAAGTCAAAATAACAGAGCCAATCTTAGTAAGCAAAAAGAGTTTTACAAGGAAAAGTAGAAATTTTCAAAGCACAAGAAAATATTGCTCTCTGAATAGATATGTTTATTTTCTTGTCTGCATAGCCTCAGCACTTGAAGTCATCCTTATGCCCCTTAAAATATTTTTAACATGTAGTTGAATTTCTTGGTTAAAGGGAGAGAAAATTTTTAACAAAGCCGTAAGTACCTGTGAGTCTATATCCCTTTGAGCCTGTACTGTTAATGTATCTAATTCAGAATGCACAGAATATGCTTATATAAAAGTTCAAGTAAATCATGCATTCAGTTAACTCATACTTTGTGCAGCTTTGATATGTATTTTACGAATGTGAGAGAGAACTATATAAAATGAAAAGAAAGGATAAATGCAGTATTTAATATTAATTTGTAACAGTAGAGTACAATCTCACCAACAGTAAATATGACAGTAGGAAAGTTTTCATATATATGCGTACCTAAAAATTGGAACGATGTCTTGACTCAGAGGATCAAAACAAGCTCTTAAAATACAAACTACAGCATATATTTTCAAAAGATACTTAAGTGGGGGAAAAATAAATCATGCACACTTCTGTTCGCCCTGCACTTACTCTTCTCGATAGTATAGATGTCTATTTTACTTTTTCCATCATTTTTTTTTTTAATTCCTTCCTATCTTCACTTGTCCTTACTCTTATGTGTCAGAAAATAGTGAATCTTACATTATCAGTCAATTTGAGATGCATTTTATAGGACATAAGAAGACAAAAATACAAAAAATAATATCTCAAAAACAATTCTCCTTTTTCATTTTACTGCTAAGAGAGCAGAATTCTGAGGAGTAAGAGTAGAGTAGTATTTACTTATTTTTTAAATTGCTTGGAGGGATCACTAAGATCACATAGTCACCAACTCATTACCACCATACAAGTCAGCGATCCCCAGAATCCCCTTCCAACTCCTACAATTCTGTGATTCTGTGGTTACAATTCAGAAAATACTCTTAAATCCAGCTTCTTGATAAAGACTTCTATTGATTCACTTGTGTCTTAAAAATGCAGTGTACTACAGACTAGAAACAGGCCTATGTAATTCTGTAAGCTACTGTTACAGAAGTCAGTGAAGGGAGACATCTTTAGTCCCACCACCGAGTTCTACTGAGGAACAGTAATTTAATTTCAATCAAACAGAGGAAGTTATGAAAGGATCTGATGTCATTAATTGATTTATGGTCTATATTCATACCAGTCATTTAAATATCTGCAAGTACTTTTCTCTGTGGCTGGAATTCTATACCTAATTTGTCAGCATTTTGAATCTGGAATGGTTATTTCTTGGCCCAGGTAACATACTTCTAGACAAGACTGATTTGGAGGACAATCATTTACATCAGGTAATCTGAATAAAAGCATAGATTTCTGAAAGGTTTACAGAGGTTTTACAGCACTGTCACTGCTAAGCCAAGAGGTTCAGCAAGAAAATGGATCCTTGACACAATTTATTATAACAAACATAGCCTCCTTCACCAAAAAAAAAAAAAAAAAAAAAAAAAAAAGGTGTGCATTTGTAACAGTAAGAATTACCAATTGTTAAGAACATAAAATAGTGAAGGATGCTTAATCAGTAGCAGTTTTTAAATCAGGACTGGATTCTTTCTAAAAATACTCTTGTCCAAAGATACGATATAGAATAATATCTTATTTTCAGTGTATCATTCCTTTACTTCCATGAAGTTATTGTGCTTTTTTTTTTTCTTTGCTGTTATATTTTTGCTTCTAGCATAGCTAGCTAGTTTAATTTGCAGAGCTTTGACAGCAAGATTTACAGATCCTAAAATTAATAGAAAATTTGGAATCAGCTTTTCTGTGCAGGAAGCAAAAATGACTTGTGCAAGAATGACATCTGCAAAACAAAAGGGAATGATGTGACTATAATCTTTCCTCCCAGTGATTTCTAATGTAGTTACTTTAATGCATCCTTTCTTTTTATGAAAATTAATAAATTAATATTAAAGAAGAAAAATTCTAATAATGAGTTCAGAATTCATGTTCAGGAGAAGGGAAAAAAAGACAACAAAAAACATTCCTGATAAAACCAAAATGTTTTTGGAATACTTCAAAGCTTGAAAATCAATTTTATTTTGTAATTTAAGCCAAAGTTTGCAAGGTAACAAACTTTCTAAGGTTGGGCCTAGTCTTTGATCCAAGAACTCCTCAGTGCCTCTAATATCCAAATTAGGGCACCAAGATTAAAGATATTGTGCTTGTCTACCCTAATTGTGCTAAATGCAGTGAAGAATTAAAATGCACATCAAGAATTCTGATTAATGGATTGATTTTGCAGTCAGGAATTATTTCAATTCTTATAATTATTGTGTCAAACATTTTAGCTACTGCAAAGACTATTTAATGATTTTGTTCAGAAGTTATTCTTATGTTTTGTGTCCTAACCTCCATTTCATGGAAAATACTATTGAGGATTTCACTGAAAAAAGTGAGAAATTACATTGATAATACCAAAGATAATTGCAATAAATTACTTTACATAATGAAAACGTGGACATCTGCAGTTTAATCAGGTATGATTAAATTGAATAAAATAATTGAATGAATACTGGAAGATCAGTGGCTCTCAATGCTTATTGATTTGAAGACACCTAAAAAAATTCCTGTAAAGGTACAGAACACTAAATAATGAATTGACAATATTTGCTTTTGTTCACAGTTAACTTTCATAGGTACATCAGAAGCAGTCCATGGAGCCTCAGACATTCAAAGATATTTTAAAAATAAATGCATCATAAAATATGCTTCTTTTTATAACTGAAGTACATTACCAAGTGCCTGAGAGAATCTGGTTTGCTTTGATATTTCCAGTGACCCTACTCAATAGGGATCATTAGAAAAACACACTTTGAAAAGCAGCATTGCAAACACTCCTGATCCATTAAAGATGACACAAAATTGAGCATTTTGTTGGCTAGTGTCAATATCAACTTCAGAACTGTCTGTTCCATTCTTTCAGATAAAAAGAACACTGCAACATTAAAGAGCTTCTTTTAATATGGTCACTTGCAAAAATAGCAGAAAAAAGTACCCCAAAAAAGGTAAAATAGAAATGGCATTTTTCATAGAACTAATGAATGATGCACAAGTCTACTTTCCAAAGGAAACAAACCTAATGTCTTGAATTTCGAAAAAGGATTATGTCATACTTTCTCTTTTAAATGTCAAGACTCCCACTGCCAATGCCTATGACAGCATTAAACTCTTGTTTATTCTCTCTTTGACCAATGGATTTGAATTCATAGCTTTGTGTTGGTGCAGCATCAAGAGACAGGACTTTGGAGGCTTTCCCAGTTAACAAAAAGTGACTCTGGTTCAAATACCCCACACAGTACCCTAACTGTGTGCCCAAAATTGTATGTTACAATTTTGGCTTTAGGCACTGAATTTAAAAAATCAAGATAAAAGAGACAAAGTGCCTTCCTTAGCCACAAAAGGAACTTTGTGTTCCAGAATGAAAAACCTGAAAAATCAGACAGTAATTGCTGAAAAGGTATTTTAATCAATCTATATAATTTAAGTTTATGATACTAGTTAAGTTTACCAAAGTTTTCCCTAGAAATCAGGTTGACTAAAAGCTAAAAATTCTGCTTTGTAATAAACCTGTATAAAACTTCCTCCTTGCCTTGAATAAGGAGAAGTCTAGACTAGCATTAATAAATTACTGCATGGATAATTGCTTGATTGTTTGATCAACTGGTGTTAAACCATCCTTTTCCCCCATATTTAACCTTAAAAGTTCCTCTCTTTGTGAACTGCAGAAAAAAAATAAAATCTTGGTTTTTACTAACAATTTGAGAAGACAAAATGATAGCTTGGCTTGAAATAATACATTTCAGATATGAAACAAGAGTTACCCATCTGTGCCTTAATATGGGAGAGACCCCTGCAGCCCTCTACCACCAAAATATTGCCATGTAAACACAATCCAAATATGTCCAAAGATATTGTAATATCTCTTTTCAAAGATGTTTAACAATTCTAACTGCCATGTTATAAGGTATGCATTTGGGTTTCTGACAAAATACATACTAATTTTTGTATGTATACTAGGTTAGGGAACTTTACTTGTTTGTTCTCTTTTTCTTTCACAAATACAAGTTCTGTCTTATTTTCTATCACTGTGTAGATTGTTCCAAATCCATTCTCTCAGCCATGTTATTTATTTCTGCAGGCATCATTTCAATCTTATCTTTTGCAAAGGTCACTGACAGTAGCAGCTTATCATTTCTGGCATGAATTCACTTGCACACGTGTCTAATAGAGTGCTTGCCTTCTGCAAATTTCAGTAGAGAGTCCTCTGCACATTGAGATTTCAGAAGTGACAATTCTGGCTGCGATGCGTTGGTTTGGTTTGAAAGCACTAGTTTCCTTTGGCTTTGAATTGTATTTCAGCATGATTCAGTCTGAATACACTATCAATGAACCAGCAAATTGTATTTCTGCAGCACCCAAAGTAAACCAAGAACGATACAGGACAGACAGAAAAACAGTCTTCATGATGGACAGGTTTGATCTATTTATTTATTTATTTGTGCAGAGTGAACAAATAGTAAAGTGTGTTCAAGTGAGAAAAAAAGTATCACAGTTTTATGATTTTTGGTTATTGGTATTCCACATCATAGCATCACATAGTGCACTGGGAGTTAAAGAGTTAATGCTTCATATCTAGGTACCTGTCCCAGAAGAAAAGAACCACTACATACCCCAGAGGACAGTTCGCTGCTCTGTTATCATTTCTGCTCAGGGGCAAGAAGAAAAAAGGCCTTCATAGGTCATCCCTTTTTGTTTTTGATCATCTGGTTTGCCTTTGTTGCTCATTACCCTTTGGCTTTTGGACACTCATTAAACAAAAAGAAATTCTACTAAGAGTACAAAATCCTCATACTTAGATCTCTACATCTGAATGCTGGGGGATTTGTTCATGCGTATCTTCAGCAATACTTTACATATGCCTATGCAAAAACACAGACGCACACAAGAACACATTAACACCTCTAACCTGTTTAATATGCACACATGTATATGTGCATATGTAAGCAGTATATATGCATATGTGCATGTATAAGCATATGAATCATAGAATCATAGAATAACCAAGGTTAGAAAAGACCTCCAAGATCATCCAGTCCAAACTGTCCACCTATCACCAATATTTCCCACTAAACCATATCCCTCTAAACTTTTATTGAACAATTCCAGGGATGGTGACTTGATCACCTCTCTGGGCAGTCCATTCCAGTGTCTGACCACTCTCTGAGAGAAGTATCTCCTAACATCCAACCTGAATCTCCCCTGGTGCAACTTGAATTCATTCCCTCTAGCCCTATTGCAAGTTACATGGGAGAAGAGGCTGACCCGTACTTCACCACAATCACCCTTCAAGTACTAGTAGAGAATATGAATATTACATGTGTTGACTGGAAGAAAAAAAAGTAAAAAAAAAAAGTAAAAGAAAAGAGTGGGGAGAGAGTGGGGAGAGAGTGGGGAGAGAGTGGGGAGAGAGTGGGGAGAGAGTGGGGAGAGAGTGGGGAGAGAGTGGGGAGAG
>JAPSGF010000034.1:5967863-5984815 GCA_035772895.1 Perdix hodgsoniae
AAAAAAAGTAAAAAAAAGTAAAAAAAAGTAAAAAAAAGTAAAAAAAAAAGTAAAATAAAGTAAAAAAAAGTAAAAAAAAAAGTAAAAAAAAAAGTGAAAAAAAGTAAAAAAAAGTTGTGTACTATTCAGAATATAAGAAGAACTAGAAGCTGTTGTCCAAGATGGAGACGTATCCATCAGCTGTTTGATAATATGCCTCTGTGGAAGACAGCAGTTTATGTGTCTGTTGAATTGGAAATTCAGTGTTGAATTGGATACTCAAGTCTGGGCCAGAATATCAGGCAGGAAGTGGGTTCATGCTGGCAGACAAAGGGTGTGGTGTACATAAGAGATGAGCGTGAGCATCTGTGGCGAACTTTTAGATGGACTAGATGATGAGTAGACAACGTGAAGCAGTAAAGAAGGCCTAGGATTAGACAGGGTGCCACATGGTTAGAGGGTTTGTGGCAGCATTTCAGGACTTAGATGAAGTGTGGACGGAGAAACTGTGCCAATATTTGTGGGATCCAGAGAGCTGCTGGATGGAGAGAGGAGGCCACACATGCCACATACTCAAAGCATCCAAGAATGTTTGTGTGTATGTGAACTTACAAAATGCATGCCTGCACTAGAGAACTTTTATCTCCACCATCTGGAGAGGATGAAAGGGTCTTGGCTCTCTGTTTCTGGAGGCAACTTGTATGACTCCTGCTTATGTACAAAAGTGTCATTGTTCTGTTTCAGACTGTGCGTGTTTGGGAGTCATATTCAACTTCCTATTGACTTTGCCTGCACAGGGGAATGGCCTGGGTTGAAAAAGACCTCATAGATCAATATAGGTTCAACCCCCCCATGCTACAGGCAGGGTCACCAAGCACTAGACCAGGCTGCAGAGAATTTGTAGGACATAAATATTTTTGAATAGTGAGAGAGAGATGCGAATGCAGAATGGGCCATCACAAAGAAGTCTCAATAACGCTAGCTAGACCTGCACTATAGTATATAAATTTAGTCTATTAATCTATGTCATCTCTTGCCTTTATGTCACTCTGGATTTCTGCAGCACTATATTTCACCTTGCTAAATGTTCATTCCAGTCAAGAAAAGGAGGAATGAACACAAAACTAAACCTTGGGACAAACTTATAGAACATCTGAAATGTGACTTGATAAGTAAGATGTATTTATTTAGTTTTATAAAAATCCCAAAGTAGATTTAAACATCACAGAATATTTGAATATAGACCAATTTGGTAACATAGATTTAAATCCCAGTCAAAAGACAACCATTTTGCTTAAGCATATTCATATTCTAGTTTTAATTCTGGCATAAGTATAGACTAACAGAAGAAATCAGTTTCAGCAGTTCCTCAATAATTGATTTTATTTATATAAAAGGATAAACGTAAGAAAAATGCTTATAAAAAAAACATTCTGATTAGCTATCAAGACAACATGAAAATCTTTCATGAAGACATTATCTCTACCAAATAAATGCCATTAATTTAATATAATGTTGTTATATATTAATATTTCTATCCTATGACATGGTGCCAAAAAGTGTGGATCAAAATGCATCATCCTACAAAATACTGTTGTAAGGAAAACAAAATTTAAATCCATAGGAAGTTCTTGTAATGCTGTTACCTTATTATTCTCACAAATTTATTGTGACAATACACGGAAAACCTATCAAAGATGATGTACTTCTACATAATATCCAGCCTGTTCCAATGCCATCATGAGATATACGCCTTCTCAACAGAGCTCAAATATACCTCAGTAATACCTTATTTGCATCAGGTAGTAAAAGACAAGAACGAGAGAGATTATTCATGAGACAGTGAAGGCCAACTTAATACCTGACGGTATCTCAAAATGTATTTGTTTGCCACAAACAGATAGCTCAGAATAGCAGCTATTAGTTTGAAGATCTTTAAAAATGAAATAAATCTCTGGGAATATCAGTAGATAGCAAACTTAACACATGAATAGCTTTATATTTATAGAAGTGGAAACTGCCTGCTTTAATCTAGTTCACACTATCTTTGACTTCCTTCACTTCACTAGGACTTGCATGTCCTCAGTTCTTGCTCTCAATCACACCCAGCAGTCATAAGAGTATTAACTCTCCATTCTGTAGTAGGCAACTCCTGTTCATATACAAATGCCTTTTCCTTGAAATAAGGAAAATACAAAGTGTCCCAAGATTTTGAGTTTCTTTAAATCATAGAATGGTTTGGGTTGTAAAAGACCTTTAAGATCTTCTAGTTCAAAATCCCCTGCTACAGGCAGGGATACCTCCCTAGTCCATGTTGCTCAAAGCTCTACGCAACCTGGTCTTGAATGCTTCAAAGGAGGGGCTTTTACAACCTCACTGGGCAACCTGTTCCAGTGTCTCACCATCCTTACAGCAAAGAATTTCTTCCCGATTTCTATTCTAAACCTACCCTCTTCCAGTTTAATGCCATCTCCCCTCATTCTGTCACTTCATGCCCCTATAAAAAGTCTCTTCCCAACTTTTCTGCAAGCCCCCTTCAGGTACTGGAAGGCTGCTATAAGGTCTCCTCCAGGCTGACAAGCCCCAGCTCTCTCAGCCTGTTCTTGTAGGAGGTGGTGCTCCAGCCTTCTGATCATCTTTGTTGCCATCCTCTGGGCCTGTTTCAATATCTCCATGTCCTTCTTGTGTTGGGGGCTCCAAGACTGGACACAGTATTCCAGATGGTATCTCATGAAAGCAGAGTAGAAGAGCATAACCTCCTTCCATGACCTGCTGGTTGCACTTTTCTTGATGCAACCCAGGATATGGTTGGCCTTCTGGTCTACAAGTGCACAATGCCAGGTCACATTGAATTTCATCAGCCAATGCTCCCAAATCCTTCTCCTCAGGGCTCCTCTCAAGCCAGTCTCTGTCCAAACTTTACCTGAGTTTGTAAACTACAAATAAGATCAGGTGTGATGTAGGTACTTGTCTAACTTTATCTCACAGCATTTAGATTAGTTGAGATTCATCCAGGAGAGGGAAGCTGGACAACTCTACATGGACTAGTGGAAACCTAATTGTTGTGAGCCCTGCGTATCTTTGAGATACCTCACAGACTTCTAAATGAATGCCATATATCACTGAAAATAGGATTTAGAAATCTAAATTCATCTATGAATCTACTGAGCACAGTACCAGGGAAAAAAAAATAATAATATTATGGGAAAGAAACAGACTGTTGGGGAAATCCTTAGTAAACTTTTCATTTGATGTCTATGTTCTTCACAACTCAAGCTACGAGACAGAGAGGTTAACTAAAGGACTCTGATTTCTCTGTGAACTGGATGAGGCTATTGCTTACTCTTTCTCTCACTGTAGAAGTACTTGTATCATATGGCTTAGCCTGATCTGTAATTTTGCTCTAATTTGTGGCACCTAGAGTATCCAGAAGAGTTGTCCATTAAGCAAAACACTGTATCAAGTTAATCTTTTGAGAAGAAAGGGATCCCCAATAGGATTTATATTTTTTATTTTGTGTCTGTATTCTATTTGTACCACTACTCCTACAGCAGCAGTTAACTTCTAAGCTCATTTCCTGTTCACATGAGACTTCAAAAATGCTCTGGCTGCACTGCAGGGTTTCCCTTTTTTCAGGTTGATCTCCCATAGCATGCCCAGAATCGCTAATGGCTCCAGCTCTGGCAGCAGCACGTCCCTTTAAAGCAAGCTGGAGCTCTGCTCTGACATGGAGCAGTGCTGGGCTCTGCTCACTGAGGCCACCCCTGCAGGTCTCTTCTCGCTACCAAGACCTTGTCAATAAGGCATAGTGTCAATAAATGCAATGAGTATCACTGTTAAGGGTCTTATATTAAAGATGGATTATAAAATCCTTAAGTAAACTTTGTGTCAGGCCTTGTGGTGAATAATTTACTAATGTGTTTCCCAACACAGTAAATGCCATACTGCATTGTTAAGTGGCTAGAAGAAAGAGGAAAGAACTTGCATTTCTCTAGTCTTTCCGTAGACCTTCTCTTTTGCTCTAGATAGCACTTGTTATCATAAAGAACAGAGAATCAGTTGGGATTCAAGGGAAAATGAAATTTATTTGAGGAGGAAGTAGTTTTTTCTTCCTGCATAACAACAATTGGTGCCTATCAAGATTATAGATTAATGCACGTTTTTTCAACTTAAATTTAATCACCAAAGGAAATGATTTAATGTTGGAAACATCTCATGTTTTAATCAGATTTGTCTTCATTTTCTCAAATTCTGCTACAATGAGCATAAACATATTGATAGAATTTGTTTACATCCTCACTCTACATTGAAGTAGCAATCTATTATGTATAGTAATAATTACTAGTCAATATATAAGTTTTGTCACTTACACCTTTGTGAATACTTCATAGTTTTAAGACAACTAAAGTCAATAGGAAAGACAGATTCATTCTGTTGAGTAGCTTGTATAGTTAATCAAATTTATTTTGAGTTTAGTTGTAGCCATTGTCTTACACAGTTCATGTCTCTCAGTAACCAAAATTTTTGTAGTTTAGGAAGGAGATTTCAGATAATGCTGAGAGATATTTGGACTTGGTGGTAAATATGCTTAATATATACTATATCCACCAGATTTTAATACAGAAGAGAGAAAAGGGACGGCAGAGCAACAATGAGAATTTTTAAAAGAATTCAAGCAGATGAAGTTACAGACTAATAGAGTGAGAAAAGGAAGGGTACTGGAGATTTTTTTTTTTTTTTTTAAACTGTAGCTGAAGAGGTTACTATGATCTCAGGATGGCTTCTTTAAGCACCTTCTTTTTTATTCCTCAAATTTGTCATCTTGATCACTAAGTTTTTTCCTTAAAATATGTCACTTTAAAGGATATATTAGTTTTAGAGGGTTTTCATTTGTTTGAAGTGTTTATAAATAGCAATCAAAACAAAAATATAAACTTGAGTACAAGTATAAAAAGCTTTAAAGCATAACTTAGGGAAAACCTTTTTTTTTTTTTTTTTTTGCAGCATAAGTATTTTATGCTTTCCTCTAAAACTATTGAAGAAAAAAAACAAACCTGAAAAACCAGTTTACTGAAACTGAGACTGTTCTTCCAGATACTACACTTCACAAAGCAATATGAAGTTTTCTACTTCGAACATGACAGAAAACAATGACAAGGCAACAAGATCCCAAACTGTAATAAGCAACAGTTCACTCAAATACAAAAGCAATAGGAACATTAAAAACAAACAAACCCACAAAACTGCTTGCCTTCACAAAGCCCAAGTATGCAGGGATCTCCAAAGAAATACCCTTGCTTGCACTGCCAATCCTTAAATGAGGTCAGGGAGGGGGTGGAGCCAGGATCCACTCCTTCCAGTCACTCAGCTGCATTGCATGCACCTGAGCTCCTCTGGGTTGACCCTGCCTTCTCACCAGGTGTTCCAACACTGTTCCAACAACAACCAGGTGTTCCAACAACATTTCCACTACACCACCAATTTTTGACTTAATTAATCATGCTTTCTTTTCAAATTAGAGATAATATTTTAGTGTTTTGTAATTGAAAGATATTGCTCCATGCTTTCTACAGGTCGCTCTTTTTTTGTTGTTGTTAAAACTGTTATAATAAATAATTCTGTGTTGATACATTCAAATACAGAATATCTAAGAGCTGTAATTCAGATTTCTGTGACTTAGTGCACTCAGTAGGGGTCTAGTTTAAGATAATTGTATATATTTCTATTATAGCAAATAGAGGGAGAAAAAAAAAAAAAAAAAAAGAATGTTAAATACCATTTTGTATAGCTGTGCCCTTGAAGAGTTGTGTGAATCAACTGCAGAAGAGCTTGTATCTCTTTACTGACTATGAATGAGATTCTATTGACAATTAAAATGAGGTGAAATATCTTCTTTTACAAATTTGTATTTTACTTTTAGCCTTTTTCTGTGTCTTCTTTCAGAAAAGAAAATATTTTGCCAGGCATCAAGTGAACTTAAACATGAGTTCTTAAAGTTGCTTTTTTCTCTGCCAAATAGGACTGCTAGATACATCCATGTGAGATAGAGCTTTCAGATGAAGAGATCATTGGTTTAGCAGAAAGAAATATGAAAAGATCTAGTAACTGGGAGCTGAAGAAAGATGACTTCCATCAATAAGAATAAAAACAGAAGTGTTTGTTTTAGAATTATTCCTGTAAATCAATTACTAAAATTGATACAATTTATACAATTGTGTTTAGACAGACACCATGAACTAAAGCATTCCTATATAGAGCTTGTGAACAGAAAGATCACTATGAAAGCATGCTCTGCTAACAATAAAAGCTGAGAGCTAATTCTTAGATGTATGCTGTGTCCAGGAAAGACACAGACCTGTTGGAATGCATCCAGAGGAGGGTCAAACAAATGATCCTAGGGATGGAACGTCTCTCCTATGAGAACAGACAGAGAGCTGGGACTGTACAGTGTTGAGAAGAGAAAGTTCTGGAGAGACTTGAGAGAAGCCTGTCATTGCGTAGAGGGAGGCTATAAGAAAGAGCGGGCAGGCACTTTAGTAGGGTCTGTTGGGACAGGATAACAGGAAATGTTTCCAAACTAAAAGATTAGATGTAAGAAAAAAGTGTTTTAGGATAAGGGTAGTGAAGCCCTGGTAAAGACTGCTCAGGGGTATGGTGGATGCCCTGATCCTGGAGAAATTTAAGGCCAAGCTGGACAGGGCTCTGAGCAATCTGATCTAGCTGTAGTGTTCCTGTTCATTGCAGGGAATTTGGACAAGGTGGCCTTTAAATGTACCTTCTAACTCAAACAACTCTATGATTATATGAATATATTAATATAGTCAATTGTTGTAATTTTTGTGAATGCCTTGATGTAACAGTTGCTGACTTCATCTTTGTATTACTCTTTAGGACTTTTTATTATTAAACCTCAAAAATAAAAAGAGGGTTAACTTAAAATATGAAAATAAAATCTGGAAAAGTAATGAATAAATGAATTATATAAAAACAAAATTGATGCAGACCATACTTCATCCTCTATGTAGAGAAATCAGAATATCTGAGACACAGGTTGCATAGGAATCTGAATTGATAATAAATATGAAAGAAGAAAATGAGATTGGCAGAACTAGGTAGCAGTTAACAGTCTACTTCTGTGTGAGAGGCATATCGGCATATTCTCATATTTGAAAATTTCTATCTATTAGAGTATGGCAGCATGAGAAGGAATTATGTATTGGGTACATCCTTTCTTCTGTAGTCTCAATGTGTTGTAGCAACATACAGAATTGAAGAAGACTTGAAGGGAACAGACTGAAAGGCGTAGATGGATTTTATGTCTTTTTAAATACATCCTCCTATCCCAAATGTTAGTTGAGTGATGTACTGTGCTGGGAACACAGCACAACAAATATAGCTGTTCTAAGAGCAACAATCTATAAGCAGGACAAGAAATAACACTATAAAATAAAACAGATTGCAGTGCTTCAGATGTTTTGGGTTCTTTTTATGAAAGGTACTGACCCCCAACTACTCTGAAGTCCTACGGCCAAAATTGTAGTTAAGAATTATCATCACTGCCATTCCAAAAGCCTCTTCTTTTGTGCCTTGTTCGTACTTCTGACAGTAATAGTTGGTAAATGTAATGAATCTACAATATTGTTCAAGAGGCTTTATGATCTATTAAGATGCCACTGCAATTGTAGAATGTAGAATGGCCAGCTGTTTAAGCTGTTGTTACAGCCTAATGTGTAATATTACTTTTTGGTTTAAACTTAGTGAAATATCTTTTTTTAAACAAAACAAAACAAAACAAAAAAAACACTGAGGTTTCTCATTCTTTTCTGGGAGACATAGTTTATTCAAAGACACAAGAACATTAAAAAAAAAAGAAAAAAAAGAAACTTGATGCTACACAGATGTTTTTCTCTCTGCAGAATATGCAAGAGGAGAACATTTGTTTTTATCTGGAAAATCATGATTATTTTTAAAATATGTCATGCTTGTCAAACTGGATGTGAAAGTAAGCACTAATAACATATGAACTTGTATTAGTATATAGTAACAGTAACAAAAGTCAAGGCTGCATCCAAATTGCCAAGAACAATGAAGTGAAGTTAGAGTCTAAATGTAAATTGTTCTGGCACTAGAAATGTATGGAAGATTGATCTGTTGGTTAAGCTGAGGAAACCATTCAAGCAGCAATTCTTCCATTATAGAAAATAGGAAGGAATAATATATGCCTCATTGAGCAGTCTAGACCCTGGTTAAACTTCAGAGTCATTTGTCGCTTCTCAAAACCAGACATGTGTTCACTCTGCCAAGAACATTACTTAGATGAAAAGTACTCAAGGACTTCTGAATCATTCTTTTCTCAGCATCTTTCAAAAGTTAGGATACTTCTTTTTAGGCTTCCCCTCTATGAGATTTTGTGTTCTTCAGATGAATTATTAATATTAATATTGCCTCAAGTTCAGCTCCAAAATCAATATGTAGTAGCATCAGAACATCAGTGAAAACTTTATTTGTATATCGATTAATCATCTAATCAATACAACAAATTTAGCGTCCATAGACAATAATTGATTAAATAGGAATTTATAATTACTATATTGTATTCAAGGTGTGATCCTTAAAGGGTCTTTTTAAGTGTAAAATAATTATTCAATTTTATTTTCTGTGGACCTGATACAAGATGACATACATTAATAAACTCATACTGATTACTGAACAGAAGTGGCATGTATCACACCTGCAGGGCTATGGCAGTGAACAGTGAAAGACGGGGGGAAGAAAGAAGAGGAAGATAAAATGAGCAAGAAAGGAATAAAAAAGGAAGAAACTTCACTCACTTCTGATTTTTAAAGATTTAAGTTTCATATGGTATTTCAATAAAAAAAATATGAAATATAATATTTAGTCGGCTCAAGTTCTGAGTGCACAAAGAAAGGAAGACTTTGCCAAGCTTTCTTTTGCTAGCAGTTACTGAAAAGGAACTTACAGTTCAGACCAACAGTTAGGTCTGAACTTGCGAGACACTGGAACAGGTTGCCCAGAGAGGCTGTGGATGCCTCCTCCATGGAGGTATTCAAGCCCAGGCTGGATGGGCCTTTGAGCAGCCTGGTCAAGTGGGGTGTGTCCTTGCCTATAGCAGGGGGTTAGAACTAGCTAATCTTAAAGGTCCCTTCTAACCCAAACCATTCTGTGTTTCTATGATAAGAATTACAAAAGGGATACATTTATGATTATCTGATCCATTTGGTTCTAGAAGATAGGAAGGAAGCTTCAACCATTCTATGGTTCTGTGAATAATAAGCACCATACATACTGAACTTTGTTAACAATTAAAAATTGTTGGGAATTTTAGGAAGCTCTGCCAAATGCAAATTCAGATACAAGTCATGTGTTTAGGAAAGTAGGAGTAAAAACTTTGAAATGGAAGAGTTTGTGCACTATTTTAGTAATATAAGTAACAGAAATTGAGAGATTTGAGCAATAAAGTTTTTATTGGGGTAAAAAGTACCACAGGAATCAAATGTATGTTTGATGTTCAAACTTCTATCACAATATTCTTTACCTTGTTCAAGAAGAAACAGATACTTGATGGTAAGTATCTTTCCAAATCTTGCTTATTTTCCTCTTATTTTAGTACCAATAGGAGAGAAAAAAGTGTATTTTTATATAACAACTTCCAAAATTAATTCTGTATGTATTGTATAGCAGAATTCAAATGAGTGTAATAATTTAATAAATGTGAAAAATATATATTTAAAAAATTAAACTTTTTCTTCCAACACTTAGTTGGTCTAGAGTGGAAGATGACTTTTGGCTAGAGATGAGATGAGTCAGATTTTGAATGAAAACCTCAAAATATAAATGTAAAAGACTGAATAAAGATATCGTCTGTTTAGAGCAAGGCTTATGTTGAATATTAGAAAAAGAGTGTTGAATAGGTGTTCTAACTCTCAAAATGTTATCAAGCAGGCTACTTAATATGAAAAAAAAGATCTATATTACTCATGTTTTTCACTTTCCTCCTTTTCTCTATCAAACATTTATGTTGCAGGTGTAACACATTGCTTAATGGACTAAATTTTAATATGCTGTTCTCAGCTTATGGTGGTTTAAGAAATCTGCTGTAAAATCAAGCAGACATAACTTCAGGTGTTGGACTTATTATAGGAAACAAGGCAAGAGAATCTGAGGATTGAGTAGCACTTTTGGGATGCTATTATTCATTACAGAAATGTATAAGACATTACAAAAAGTTTGGGGAAGAAGAAAGAGTAAAGAGATCATGTATAGGCTTGATCATATATAAAGAGATGGCTGGTTACTAGTCTGTTGTGGCTGCCTGCACCAGATTAATGCAGTTTGTCCTGTCTAGTGACAAACTCTGTCTGTGAATTCCTGCATATGGGATGTGTCAGCATGTGGAGTGAGGCCAGGGATCACAGTGAACCATGTCCATGGAAATGTCAATAACTGGAGTATGTTAGTGCTCATATCAATGTGGGAAATCACTGTGAGCAAGCTGGATAAGTCAGCATGTAGTGTAAGAGACTTGGGAGACAAGTACTGAGCTGGATATTGAATAAAGCAACTAGTATAAGAGTTGATCAGAGGAGGAACCAGGGGGTACAAGCCAGCTCCTAAAGACACTGTGGGATTTGGTAGTCAGAATCATAGAATGGCTTGGGTTGGAAGGGACCTCAGGGATCATCAAGCACCAACCCCCCTGCCACAGGCAGGGCCACCAACCGCCCCATTTTATACTAGACCAGGCTGCCCAGGGCCTCATCCAACCTGGCCTTGAACACCTCCAGGGACGTGGCATCCACAAACTCTCTCAGCAGGCTGTTTCAGCACCTCACCACTCTCTCTGTAAAGAACTTCCCCCCCATAACCAAAATCTTCCCTCCTTGAACTTAAAACCATTTCCCCTTGTCCTACTATTATCTACTCTTTCAAAGAGTTGACTCCCCTCCAGTTTTAGGCTCCCTTTAGGTACTGAAAGGCTGCAATGAACTCACCCCACAGCCTTCTCTTCTCCAGGCTCAACAAGCCCAGTTTCCTCAGCCTGTCTTCCTAGGGGAGGTACTCTAGCCCTCTAATCATCTTTGCAATCCTCCGCTGGACCCTCTCCAACATCTCTCTGTCTTTCTTGTATTGGGGGTCCCAGGCCTGGACACAGTACTCCAGATGGGGCCTCACAAGGGCAGAGTAGAGGGGGTCAATCACCTCCCTGTCCTTGCTGGCCACCCCTCTTCTGATGGAGCCCAGGATATTGTTTGCTTTCCAAGTTGCAAGAGCTCACTCCTGGCTCATGTTTTCCATCCACCAGGACCCCTGGGATTTTCTTTGCAGGGCTACTCTCAAGGCTTGTTCCTCCCAGTCTGTATATGTGCCTCAGATTCCTCTGGCCTAAGTGCTAAACCTTGCACTTTGTCGTGTTGAACCTCATTAGATTCACCTGGGCCACCTTTTGAGTCTGTTGAGGTCAGTTACTGGTAAAGGTATACATCTGGACAAGCTACCAGAGAGACCAATTTCAATGTGTGTGTTTTAAGGTAGCTAGAGATTAAAGGATGCAAGGTCCAAGTGATGGGTTGATGGAGGCCAGTTACTGAGAAGAAACCATGGTTTGTGTTGTAGGTCTGAGCACCAGCAAGAGGAGTGTGGCTGTGGCCTCAGGGGTTAGTATGGCCAGGTGCCAGCAACTGGGACAGTGAGATCCAGATGCAGCTCTTAGAGAGACTTTATCCAAGACCGGCTGCTGGAAGGTTCCACTTTATGTACAGTGTATATATGTATTTCCATGAATGGCCTTGCATCCTGTTAACCAGAATGAGGAACTGGGCGAGGCTGTCAATGCTCTGTGTTTTTATCTGTGAGGTGTCTTCTGTCTCTGTCTGTATGGCACCAATTATTGTCAGTTCTTTTTTAATATATAGATATAAGTTTTGGAACAGATCACATACTTTCATGCAATTGAATATTCTGAAATTTACCTCTAAAACAGACAATAAAACTTTTATAATCTATGCACATTCATGTCAAGACAGTACAATTCATCAGTATAGCAATAAGCACTAGCTTTTACATTCTTTTTGAAATATTTTCTTAGATACATAAAGTTTTCAAATATAACAGACTAGCACAAAATACTGTAAATACATAAATGGTCACTGTTATTTAGTTTGGTAAACACATAAGGCTATGTATAGACCATGATAAAACTTAAGAAAGAGACCTAAATCTATTTATTTAAATGTAGATCACTAAGGTTTGAATTTATTTGACGATGTAAACCTAAGGAGAATGTATTCAATTAAACCAAAGAGCAGACAGGAATGTGGGTAGTTCAGTAAAAAGCATTTAGTAGTAGTTAGATAAAACTCTCCAGAAATTTTGTCACAAAAGCCAACAAAATATTTAAAAGTAAATAAATAAATAATGGGTTGGCATTCTGACCTTTTTTTTTTTTTTTTTTTTTCTGAGGAAATAGCTCAGAAATGATCTTCTACCTTTCAGATGAAAAAAAAAATTGCATAATTTCATCATAAAGGAATGTAGTAACATTTCCTAGATTCACTCTATTCATCTGAGATGTTATTTAAATATCACCATCAGTAAGACTGTTTTGTCCTTTAAGCATTTCTTTATTCTCCATGTAAAACTGCACGGATAAAAATTGTCAGGAGCCCAGACTCCAAAATAGCAAGCAAAAAAAAAACCAAAAGGCAGGCAGTACTATCAATGCATATGTAATAAGGTATTAAATTAACATTAGTGAGAGCAAGCACAGTCATATAGCATTTTATAGAATGTTATTATTGTATCATTGTATGATAATCATTAGGACAGTTTTTATCTTCATTATTGTAGTAAAAATATAATTGCTTTCCATCAAGATGTATTTCATGCAGTCTTCCTGTCTGATAGGTACTGGGGAAAACCTTTTGTTACCCTCTGGCAGTTCTTCATTCATATGCAGAGAGTAGCATGCATTGCTCTTGAAGTAGTTCTCTTCTGAATCCCAACGGGATAGGCTTAGCAACAGTACAGTTCAGGCATTACTTAACTGGCTGTGCTTAGGTATAATGCAAGCTGGCTGCTTCTTAACAAACTATGGGATTCAGCCTAAGACTATGCCTGTATTTCTTGCTTCTGTTTCAATGCTGTAAATATTGGACATGTCTGTTCTCATACACATTTATGGGGTTAAAAGTATTGTAAGAGTATAGGCTCTTAAAAAATAGGGGTATGTAATTGATAACTGGATTTTATGTTTATGTTTTTAAAAATGACGATCTTCACAGCTGTGTCTGCTGTTCTGAGCGTACCTTAGATCTTGACATCCACTGTACATCCTGAATCCCATCTACCTTCCATCAACAATGTTACTCTGTAGGAACAGAAAAGGAAGGTCTGCATGAAATTGTAAAACTACTATTACTGCAAATAAATTTGCCTCATGTTTATATATTATTTCCAAATCAAGACATTATTTTAAATCATATAGAAATGAAATTAAACTATGTAGATACAGTGTAGTCATATACATTTTAACCTTGAATATGGACCAATTTTTATTCATTTCAGGAATGGCGAGAGATGTTATCTGAGGAAAAAAATAAAATAGAACAATGAAGCATCATTGTATCTAACTTTATCAAAGCATTATGACATGCACACAGTAATTTCATATTACTTTATTAAATACAATATTTTCTGAAGAGATTAATACTGTAAATTCCATGAATCCTTTTCATTTATTCCCTCTATTTCTCTTATTAACTAGCTGAAGTGCTTGTCAATGCTTGAAGCAGTTTCCTTTATATTTCTCTAGTCAGTTATATAGCACACAGATGCAGTACTGTAATGGCTGACCTCAAAAGTCCTTATAAAACATCTTTTTTTTGTTGTTGTTGCTTTGTTGCAAACATTCTGAAAAATTCTAATCAATCTGTTTTAGTATCAAAGTAAACTTCCTTCCAGGTATACTCATGTAAGTGCGAATGTCAGAACTTTCGACCTTTTCTTATCTCACACTTGTGCTTCTTTCTGACTTTGCCCTTGTTGGCTTTGCTTTCTGTAGGATCTGTCAGCGTTTCCAGCACACTTCTACCTCTCCCTAAAACCCTGAATGTTCTTTTCCAGAGAGTTATACTGTAACTGTCTGGCCTGATTTGCTCTTCTTTTAAATTTATTCTGAGTCAAGTTCTCTTTTTGTGCAAGACTGTCAGGTTAGTGGAAAAAAAATGTATCTCTGTTCTTTTCAAAAAACCTGACCTGAATCATGCTTTCTCTAATTTGACAGGCAGTGCCAAAATAAAGATTGTTGGCTTTCCTTCCTCTTATTAAAAATGTACGTGCCTCTATAGTGTTCACACAGACATTTTCAATAAACTTTTGGAGCATCTGCAGTAGACTTACCATGGAGAAAATTTCTTTTGTGTCAATCTTCCTTTGTGATTCTGAATAGAGTTCACACATAGGAGCAGATTCCTCCTGGTATAGTTCCACTCCTTCAAGTACATCCTTACTGGTCTGATGATACAGACAGTGAGTGTCAGAGGGCACATTAGAAAAAAAGTCAGTCCCAAATGTGTTCTGAAACTGCACAACCTTACTCAACAGTTCTGTCTAAAGTTGAAATCACCACTGAAAGTCTGTAACAATGTCAGTCTGAAGAAGTATCAAGGCAATTATGCCAGGATGATAAAACATCTTCTAGGTGACACATTGATAGTTTTATCTTTCATCATGATTATCATATGGATAGCTGTTTACATTGAGCTAACCAGCCAGAATTGCTTGTGGTCAGTCAGGAGAACAAGGAATATGATTATAATGATGACTGATTGTCAATGATTACAATGACAATGATTGTCATTTTTCAGGACACCTTAGAAATATATCCTAACTTTTTGTTTGTCTAATATCAGCTAAAATAGTAGCTTTCACTGGGCAGACAGAAGAGAGGTTGGTGTGACAGAGTCCTAAATAGAAAGAAATTGCAAATGTTAGAACTGCTACGAGTGGTATTTCACTGTCTAAGCTATATACTTAAAATCCTCTAGTCTGATCTGTATGTTCATCTTTGGATGTAAATAGATTCTCATTGGGGAAATAATCTTGGATATGCAGTTTCTCCTATGAATCTTGTAATCTAGCAAAATTTCAAGTTTTGTTGCAATAGGCACAGACTGATTAGGTTTCCTTTTCCACTCCTGTATACAATTTATTTGTTGAATGGAGTAGTCCACAAGCATACTTCTTTTTTAATACAGATCCTTGGGATTTAACTAGCTAATATGGTAAGTACCCCATATTTCAGACACTGGTATATTGCCAGGTACATTTTCACTTCTTTTTATAAATCACTGACAGCATAGCTTTGTATTTCCATACAAGTCTCATATATTTCCTTGCTAAAATCCAATATGAGTCAGCCAGCATGGAAAAAGTATGATTTTATCTCCACTGCTTGAATATGAAGAATTATTAGATGCATAAATACATTAGGTAAAAAATGAGCTGAAGGGTAACTGATCCTGCATTAATGATAGTATTTTCTGTGAGGTCACTAAATTAATAATTAGTAGCAGAATTATGGTCAGAGCTCAAAATGCATAGCTAAATGCTTCAATGATTGATAAATATAATACTGAAGCCAAACTTCTTTAGACCAAATGGAATGGTGTTCATTTATATGTATTGAGGAATGCATTATTTCTGTGATATATTCTTTTAAAATCAGGGAGAGAAAAGGGAAAAATCAGTGGGTAAAAGGAAGAGACAGGAATGAAAAAGGAAGGGAGTAAAAACTCTCCAAGTATCTCCAAGTTGATAAAAATATTCAGGTTAACTAATTCCAGTAGGAAAAACAAAAGAATACCACTTAATACTAAAAACACTTTGCAAGTTAATCGATCTCTGTTTACTTTTAAGAACAACTTTTATTTCCAGGGGTTATTATTTCAAATGTCAGGACCCTTTTAACTACCTCTCCTGAATCTGGCCAAGGTCCAGGACATTTCTTGGGCCCCCAGGAATCTCCCCACAGTGCTTCTGGCTCAGTCCAGTCTGACCATACACCCCATTCAGCTTGGTGGGTCCAAGCTCCAGCTCAGCCTCAGGTTATCTCCATAGCCCCTTCAGGGTTGTGTCTTACACTGGTTTCCATCACCATGCCTGATAGGGAACCCCCCTGCATCCCCCATCCCCCCCATTCTGTTGTCCTAGTTTGGTTTCTGCCCTTCCTCACCATCGCCACCATCAAAGTCTGGCGATTTGAGCTCTCATCCAAGCCTTACTAGCCCCAGGGTCTTTCCCCTCCTCTGGCTCAGCCTGCCAGCAAAGGTATCCTGCTCAGTTCCCTGTCCTTTCAGGAGCAGCCAGTCCTCCCCACTCCCTGATACTACATATGGATGAAGGGCGAAAACAGTAATTATTCACAATTCCATTGACAAAGAAACCAGTCCATAACCAGTCAAAAACATAAAACGTATTTTGCCAACCCTTCACTTTCTAATCCATTGTATGCCTCTCTCACTAGCACAGTGGCTAGATCATTATGTTGTTTCACTCAGAGCTCTTGCAGTTCATTCAAAGGGTTTGTGAAATACAGCTCTGTAGTTATGTTATCTCTGTTCAGAAGAAATGCCCCAAAGCAAAATTAGGAACATAATACCAGAGATACAGACCAAGATTTACTCTGTGTGGGATTTTAAAAGGTATATAAAAAAGGTGAAAATCCTACTAACTCTTAGGCAGCAACAGAAACTTCCTTCTTGTCATCTGATTTCATAAATGAAAGAGTTGTCAAGACACTAGAATATATGAGAACAGATGGGCTTCTGTGAAAAACAGGATAAGGAAAGTTAGGTTCAGGGCTCCTCATCTTAAAAGCATATGTACCAACAGCCATAATAGTGTCAGAATAAGGATTAAAAAATTAAATGTGTATTATCTTAATAATAGAAAGA